>PPKO02000050.1:0-88882 GCA_003706155.2 Ogataea glucozyma
TGAATCGGAGTATGTTGCCTTGTGTGACGCTGTGAAAGAACTTGTCTGGCTGAGACAACTTTTCGACCAGCTACAAGTGCGATTGGAGAAAACTCCTGTTATTCATGAGGACAACACTAGTTGTATTTCTCTGGCTAGTCACCCAACTTCACATGACAGGACCAAGCACATTGATGTTCGGTATCACTATACCAGGTCGAAGTTAGCAGAACATGCTTTTGAGTTGAAGAGTATGGCTACTGATGACATGATTGCTGATGCACTCACAAAGGGACTGGCTAAACCAAAGTTTGTCAAATTTCGGAGTATGATGAACATGAAGCCCGTCACATTGTGAAGTATGGTAGGGTGTTGAATATTGTACTTCACAATGTTCCGTTTCCTATTTGAGAACCTGAAACTCCAGCCTTTCCTTTTAGAGAAGTGAAACTCCAGCCTCTTCTATGAAACAATAACTTCGGCTTGATTCAGAAGTGAAACTCCAGCCATTGAATTTCATGTTGGAGAATCTAGCATTCCTGCAATCAAGCCTTCTGACGTCATCGTTTCAGGACTCTTGAATTCGAGAGTCCGAACTATTATTTAAACACTAGTTAATTCCCAAAGTTCTTGGGATAAGTCGACTATATAGATTTCTACTTTAGTTGAAGAAAACACTTATTATTTTATATTCACAATGAATGTTCAAATAAGACTTAATGAACTCCAACAATAGGGAGACTGGGTCACTTTTGTTTTTTTTTGGGAATGCGAAGTTGGTCCTGGGTCCTTCAGCTCAAAATGCTCGGCCGGCAGAATTTTCCACAAAGCCCATTTAAGCATAACCCTACAAAGCCCATCTATGGTGTAGCCATGGTGGGCTGCTGATGCGAGAAGGACGAGTGTTATCTTAGCTATTCACCGGCCGAAGGTATCAAAATAGGCATTGCCTCTCACTTGACTAAAATTCATCAGTATCCATCAACCGATACAATCAACTTCTCTTGGCTGCACTAGAGCACTGCATCCTGAGATCTAGAATTTATATGTTGAAAACTATTCACAACACTCAGATAGAAATCAGTTTCTTGGATTTTCTTCACTTGGAGTAGTTTTCACTCAATTTCTCAGATTGCTTGCTTCCATCCATAACTCTATTTGATTACGAAAATATCACTACACTTCAGTTCTAATGACTGATTTTTACCCACGTGACTGATGACCTAAGTTCAAGTTACATGAGCACAATGCACATGACACAAATCATTTGAACCATTCACAACAACTGTCTTGAAGTGATCCAATCACGGGTAATTTTTCAAGCAGCATGTCCAGCCAAAACTGATTTGTAAGATTCAAGGAAATGTCATAGGCCAGCCCTATCTTTTGTTTGAAACACCTGATTTGGTAATTCCGAAGAGGCTTTGAATAAGTAGACCATAGTAAAATCTTGTATGTTGGAATGATCCAAGAATTTGGAAACTATCCACTTTTCAAAAGGTAAATTCACAACATATCGACTAGTTGTGAAATAAAAATCGACAGGATATTAAAATTGTTACAATCCAACAGAATGTCATGAATGTTGGGGTTTCAAAAGAGCATTGTGAGATACATCAACATTACAAGTAGTTGTTGAACTCGCTCAATAGATTTGTAATGTCAGACAAGTTAATGGTATTGTTCACGGTATTCCCCAATCTTTTAGATATCTTTAGAAAGTTTGGTGTATACGTATTATAGATCGAGCGCTTAGCAATATGTTGATACTGTTGTGGGTATGTTAGTTCCAGATAGTCACATGATTCAAAAGCAAGTTCACAAATTACCAGTCTGGTGTCCACGTGACCATTAGTCACCGTCCTAGGATATACGTCTGTTGCTGACTACTATTCAAGATGATGAAGTTCAGCTACCGACACACTTGAAGGTTGTATAACTAATTATCGATTATTGTGTTTTTCTGTGATGATGTCATTCACTGCTAATTTTATGTTTGGAAATAATCCCACCCATAATCCTTTATTGGGATTTTAATAAACTCAGATAATAAAATCAATTCTCATAATACCATAATGAACAGATTGATTCAGTGACGTCAGTTCAACAGATATAAGCAACTCTGTTGAATTATGATAATTTAACATCTTAAATTAGTCAGCTACTACGGGTATTCTTTCAAATCTGTTTCAAAAGATTTTCAAAAATAAAAGGATTCAGCGTTGAATGGTTGAGGTTCAAAATTGATTTGAGCGTTGTCTCGGGATGACTCATGAGACAAAGGTCTGCCATGTTAACCTCTAGCGACTCGCTTCGGTAGCTGCTCACTAGCTGAGTTTCTTTCTTGCATTGAGTATAGACTGCTTTGCTAACATTTGCAAACTTTCTTCCTCAAAGCTTATTCCAATTTTGGGCGTTGGATTTGTTGAATATTGTACTCCACAATGTTCCTTTTCCTAATATACCATAAGCCCCGTTGGCCATCTTTGGGTTTCAAGTTGGGATTTTGATTGGGAACCTGACTCTCGAGCTTTTTCTTTCTGGAGATGTGAAACTCCAGCCTTTTCTGTGAAACAATAACTTCAGCTTGATTCAGAAATGAAATTCTAGCCGCTGAAGTCTATGTTCAAAAGTCTAGCAATCACGCACTCAAGCCTTCTGACAACAACGTTTCAGGACTCCTGAATTTGAGTGTCCGAACTATTATTTGAACACTGGTTAATTTCCAAAGTTCCTGGGATAAGCCGACTATAAAGATTTCTTCTTTAGTTGAAGAGAACATTTTTTACATTTGACATATCATTGTTGTTAATTATTCAAGAGCTAAAGATTGATATTCAAACAAGACTTTCTGAACTTCAACACTCCTAATGAAGTGGAAATAAAGGAATCATCATCTAGCCCGATGTTAACACTTCGTCACGAGTTTCCTGTCCCAAAATTTTGGATTGATCGCTTTCAACATGAATCAAAGGCAACTAAGGAACAGGTGTTGGCAAATTGTAATTGGGTTTCTGGTTATGCAGCTTGTGGAAACTGGAAAAGTGAACATTTTGTAAACAATAAGTAACCTTGTCACTTGCTACCTAAGCTTGAAGAAGAGCTCATCCGGAGCAGTCGTGTGGAACTGGACAGCCTTGAACCCCACAATCGCGCCTCACATGTGGGGGAATGCGGGGAACAATGCTCAGAAACGTGTCGCTGGAAAGGCAAGAGAAGTGCACCGGGGACCAAAAAAGGGAGGAAAGTCAATGGCGAGCAGCAGTATCCTGAATACTCGAAAGTGGGCTTGTCTCTCAAGAGATGTAAAAAATGTTTTTGATGGGTTGAAACGTTTGATTCAAAAGCCCCGACTTAAAGCGGTAGGCCCGATGATTTTCTTCTGAGGTATGAAAGGCATGAGTAGAGGGTGGATATGTGAAGGTTTTTGTATTCAATTTCTCAACCGAAATGAATGAGGCCCCTATAGCCAGCTAGCCTTCGAAGGCTTGCCAAAATAGCCTGATCTATTGATTGCACACACACTGAGGCATCATCAATCCAGCTTGAAGTGGGCTCTTCAGTGCCCTGAGAAGTTAGTTGAACATGGTGAGAAGTGTTCTGCACAATGGCCATCCGGTTTGTGCATAAAAGCATCAAGAAGGACTATCATCCAACTGAACGAAGACCTATGGAATCGTCTGTCTCGGTTCGTGTTAAACAAAGTTGAAGTTCCATTCTCATTTTGGTTCATATTGAAGGATTTCTGACATGCATCAAAATATATTTGTTTTACGTGATGGATGCAAGATGTCGATTTACTTAATCAAATTCGGGGGCTATGGCTCAATGGTAGAGCTTTCGACTCCAGTCAAGTTCTTTGGAATTGTGCAATCGAAGGGTTGCAGGTTCGATTCCTGTTGGCCTCAGAATTTATTTTTTTGAATTTATTTTCAAGAGTTTTTGATGCGCCACGACCATGTGGTCTGCAAATAAGAAGTATTGATACTCGAAGTTGCTCGTAACAGTCTTGGATTGAAAGAGGCTTGAACGAGTCGGTCATCGCTTGACAGGCTGGGAGTTACTTTTGCTGTTCTCCGAGCCACGTACACGTAGACGCAGATTATATACTGTTGGCTCGCTCATTCAGCTGACACTTTTATATGAATTCCTCTCTGTATATTACTTCAGTGCAAAGCAAAGCCTGCCAGTATCAACATTTGAAGAGCCTCTAAACCTCTCCGGTTTTCAATAAGTACAGCGACCAACAATGTTCAAACCTCTAACTCATACAAATTTTGGCTTACCACTGCCCCTATGAAAAAAGACAATTACTTGCAAAAAAAAATTCACCCATGCTGGGAGTCGAACCCAGAATCTTTTGATTAGAAGTCAAACGCGTTAACCATTACGCTACACGGGCTCCTTTCACGATATCTGCTATAGAATCTGAATATGTGTTAGACAAAAAACACTGGAATTTTTTCACTTCATTCTTAGCACATGGGTGGGTTTCGTGAGATACCAGCATACCGATCTGGGGAGCCTTAGTAGTGCGTATAAAGTATTCTTTATCAGTTTCGCTAATCGCCACATCTCAGTAGTATTGTTACGAGATTTCTTCAAGTTTCGATGATACATGGTGAATGAGACTTGTCAAAAGTAGTACCATTGAAGGAGTTTACTTGTATATTTGCAATCAACAAGTGGTTCCTTGGCCCAGTTGGTTAAGGCATCGTGCTAATAACGCGGGGATCAGCAGTTCGATCCTGCTAGGAACCATTTTTTTTGCATTATCTATTGCGCACTCATTCAAATTTTTTGTTCAGTTTTTCTAGAAAATTGATTTTCAGATGCGCAGACGCCTTCGACCATTATCAACGAGAAGGTATTATTCTTTTAGCACTGACCTGATTTGACTGACTTCAACAAAGGAAACATCCATAGAGCCATCCCGCTAAACATTACTCGAACTCATCGTAAGCAGCAAAATGTCCGTTTCTAACAAGGAGGTTTCCTCTTTAATTATCAAATTCCTGCAAGACTCGCTCAAAAGCGATGTGATTCCGCAGGACAACCAGGAATCGATCGAATTCGCCATTGACAGCATCAGCGACGCCTTTGGAGTAGAGGCAGATGCTGTGGATGCTGTGATTGGTCAGAAGTTTGATGGCCTGAGTCTGAGCGAGCTGATTGGCTCTGCTTTGAAGTCTAAGACTACTTCAGCACAGCCTACACTAGCCACTGAAAACCAGGAAACTGTTCCTGTGCACATAGACGCACAGGAAGAAGCCACCAAGGAGAAGGCCGAGGCTTTGAAGCTCGAAGGTAACAGAGCGATGGCCAGAAAAGACTTTTCCGAGGCAATTGCTAAGTACTCTGCTGCTTTAGAGCTGATTCCAACCAACGCAGTGTACCTTTCGAACCGTGCTGCCGCTTACTCTTCGTGCGGAAAACACGATTTGGCTCTGAAGGATGCCGAAAATGCCACGGAAGCTGAGCCCTCGTATGCAAAGGGCTGGTCCAGAATGGGACTGGCCAAGTACGCTTTGGGAGATGTTGAAGGAGCGATGAACGCTTACGAACAAGGGCTAAAGGTGGAAGGCGACAAGCCGAGCGACTTGATGAAGAAGGGCTATGAAACTGCCAAGAAGAAGTACACTGAACAGTTGGCCAGCTCTCTGGGCTCGGACAGTGCTGATCTCGGCTCCTCAGAAAGAGAAGCAGCCGAATCGTCAACCTCTGGAGCCGGTGGGGCTGGCGGTCTTCCAGACCTTTCTAGTCTTGCCAGCATGCTGGGAGGTGCTGGTGGAGCCGGTGGGGCTGGCGGTGCTGGCGGCTTGGGAGGTTTGGCCGGCCTGATGAACAATCCTCAGGTGATGCAGGCTGCCCAGAGAATGATGCAGAATCCGGATGCAATGAACGGATTGCTGAACAACCCGCAGCTGAGACAAATGGCCCAGAACATGGGTCTGGGCGGCGACGGGGCCAACATGGAGGATCTGATGAACAACCCGATGTTGCAGAACCTCGCCAACCAGTTCATGGGGGGCTCTGGTAGATCCTGATTGAAGAAGGTGTTGGAAGCGGTCTGTATCAAAATGTGCACGTTACTTTTTCTAGAGTTGATTGTCGGGGTTGAAAAGTCCTGGAATATTACTACAAGTGACAAGCGAACCAAGTTGTTTGACAGTGACTGAGGAGAACACTGGCGGAAGTAGAATGCCCGATAGCTAAGTTCAAACACGGCGATCTCATTGATTGGACTTTTGATCCGTGTACATTAATCAACACTCTGAGGACGGAGGCTTTACCCATTTGGTAAGTAGACCATGACGCGATAGGAGTTCAAAGAGCAGGCGTAGTATTGTTTTAGAGGCAACCAAGCACTCGACAAGCGTGTAGGATACCGTGATAGTGAGAGCTGAGTGGATGGAGTATGTCGAGCCACTCGGTTGTATCAACCGGTCGATGTCCTTTGAATCGCTTCCGGATGTTACTTCGGAATCACGTAGCTACCGACGTAACTACTAGCTCAGTTACCCGATCGCGGCGCGCCATGCTGACGCCGTTCACTTTCTAGCGATTCGTTCACTATATATGGTCCGTAAATACATCAAACCCCCTCCTTTGCCACTCTTCCAGTAGACACTGAATAGACAGAGAGCAGAAAATGAGAGGGTCGGCTCGGCTCGGCTCGACCGAGATGGTTCCGGGCCTGCCAAAACTTCTATCTGAAGCTCACAGGCCGCTCTAGCACCGCAGTCGCGTGTCGTGCAACAAGCGGGATTCAGTGGGCCACTTCCTGGCTTCGCTTTCTCGCGGTTTCAACTGCTCATCGTCCGAAATTTTTGCAATCCCTTCTCCAAAGCATACTTTTCTTCATACAAACTGCTCACCTTCTCCCTAGCGAGCATTCTGAACTGGAACTTTATGAGTTCCCTCTTGAACGCATAAAAGTCGTTGATCTGAACACACAGCTTCTCGTAGTCATTCTTGATACTTGAGTTGAGCAAAGTCAGCTCCTTCTCAAGATCCGCAAAAGAACGAACGAGCTTCTTGCAGTAATTATGCCTGCGCTTTTCGATAATGCCAATGAAGAAGGACGACGAGTCTGTCGAGATAGCCGGCTCGCTGGACGAGATCAAGTCGCTGGCGTTGACCTGGGAAATGCAGTTGTTGACGGACAGCTCGTTGATCACCGTTTCGTCGACTGCTCCGGTCAGACTGGCGATCTTGAGCAAAGTTTCGTCCACCTTGCCCAAAACGGAACTATGCCCCTCGGAGGACTGACGCTCGATCTTGACGATCTTGAGCAGCTCGTCGTTGATGGTCCTGATCTCGCCGTACAGCTGCCACCATCTGGCTATCTTATTCGAGATGAACTTGTCGATGCCGGTGGAAAGCTCCGAAACAGAGTTCCCAAGCAGTCTGACCGCCTCGAAAAATAGCTCTTTGGCCGGCTTTCTGTCTAGTATGGCCAGCTCTGCAAAAGACTCTGAAAAAGTCACCCAGGAGGCCACTGAAACATGCTCGAGCGTTCTCAAGACGGTATCCATGGTCGTGGACTCTGACGCGAAATACGGAGCGTTCTGCTGGGCGTAATTGAGTTCATCGTTTTTCCAGTCCACAAACACAAGCATCTTGTACAGCTTCTCCACCAGGGTCCTGAACCCTGCCAGTTCGTTGTTGGTGTACTTGAGGAAAGTCTTGTAGTTTCCAACCTCTTCAGGAAGAAGCTTGGTGTGTTTGTGGAGTGCTGGGGAGGAGTTTTCTCGCAGATACTTCATCTCGTTGAATGGAGTCTGCAAAGACACAAAGTCCCACAAAATCGGATTTTGCGAGCACTTTTCGTTCAGCATAAGACACGCCAGCATCGAGTTCACGTTGACAAGCAAGCCATTGATCCTCACCTTGTTGGAGTGGCCGATGTTGGTCTTGTTGGCCACGTCGAAGCAGCGCGCAAACCAGGTCTCGTCAAAGTTGAAGAAAGAGTGCTCGTTCTCGAGCTTGAGTAACTTGATCAGCTTGACAAAGTCAGAAAGAGAGTGGACCACCGTAACAGTGCTGTCACCGTCGCTGGTATTGAAGTACAGACAAAGCTCGGCTTTGGAGTCGAACTTCGCGCGAACGACTCCCGTTCTTCGTCCGTCCACCAGGGGACAGGTGGCTGACGTGAATAGTGAGTCCACGATCTGCATGATCTCTCGATTCGCCGAGTCGAGGTTCTCCGGACGTCCTCCATTTTCTGCGTTCTGGATCTCCTCGAGCCTGATCTTGTCCACTTTCACGTAATCCAAAGCACTTAGATAGTATCGGTCGTCTATCTTGAGCAGGTCCAGTCTCGAGTCCTTGACGATCTCCTTGATGTTGGACAGCCTGCTGTACTTGATGAACTGCATCAGGGGAGTCATTCGGGGGGTGTTCAGCACGTTGATGTTGACGTCACCAAACTTCGAGAGGAAAAGAGCCAGGCTGGCGCCGTCTCGGATGGAGTGGATGAGGGTGTTTCCTTTGGAGTCGATGTGGTCTTTGTAATCGAACTTTTGCGACTTTCGGGCATACCAGCCACTCACAGTCTCGAGCGTACATCGGATAAGGCTCTGGTAGTCCACGTGGTCGTAGCACCTAACGATCGAAAACAGCGGGGTCTGAGTCGTCTTGTCGGCTTTTTTCCAGTTGATGTAGGGCCCGAAGACCGGGATGTACTCGAAACGGTGCATCAGAAAGTGGCCCAGCGTTCTGCCGTGGGCGTCTGTGTCGTTGCAGTAGGCCTCGATCTCGTGGGACTCGGCCTGGACGACGATGTCGGCGATGGCATCTATGATGGGAGCGTTCTTGAGCTGAAGAGCAGCCATCAGCAGGTTCGAGCCGTTGGCGCTGCGGTCCTCGAGAATGTCGTCAAGGGTGAAGACTCTGTCGAAAGCGAGGATGGCGTCGACGAGCCGAGCGTTGTTCTGCAGCACTGCCAGCATCAGACAGGACTCTCCATTGACATTGCGGGCTCTGACGAAGGAGCTTGCAGGGATGTCGTGGTTCTGGTGAGGCGAGAGCAGCTCTTGGACTCTGGCGATGGAGCGCCCGTCGCTGCTGGAGTCGTTGAGGTCGTTGTTCTGGTTGACGTCGGAGGACACCGACTCGATGGCCCGCCACAGCTGCTCGTTGGCGGCCGAATACTCGATCAGCTGAGCCAAGGTCTGCTCGTCTTTGAGATAGTCCACGATGGCCTCGAAGGTCGAGAGAACGTAGCCGAGGTAGCCTGCGTCGAGCGAGCTGCCCAGGAACGTGAACTTCTTGATGTAGAGCAGATGCGAGCCGATGTCGCTCACGCTGGCACACGCGATCACCATGACAAACAGCGACATCAGCGTATCTGCGTCCAGCAGCACGTCGACGTCGCGGTCGCGGTCGGTCTGCTCGGACAGAACCTGGAACGTCCTGACGAGGATCTCGCACTTGTTGGCGGACGAGTTGGAGAACTCGAGCTTCTGGAACTCGGGAACGGCTCTGCGGACTCTGTTCTCGAACTCGATCAGCTTGGCCGGACTCGTCTCGTCGGTCTGGAACTGGCCCACCTGCGTCAGGCTGAGACAGCCGAGCTTCGCGTAGCTGCTGTTGAGGGACTGGTCGGTCTTGCTGTTGTTGAGGGCGACGAAATGGGGCCAGAACCTGTCGTAGATGTTGAGCTCGATGTACGAGTAGATGAGGCGGTGCAGGTCGAGATCCGGGTACTGCCGGACCAGTTTCGAGTACACGTCGTCGGGAAGGCTGTTGAAGACCTGGCTGCCTTGTGCCATGGCGCTGGCGAAGGTTTGCTCGAGGTCCGGGGCGGACGAGGCTGTTTTGGCGGAGAAGCTGCGGAAGACCTGCTTGAACTTCTCGCCCAGATGCACGGAGATGAGCGGGTATTCTCGGAGGAGATCGGCAAAGGTGGTTTCGCTGGAGTCGCGTGCAGCTGGCGTTGCGTCCTGCGGCTCCGGGGTGGCGTCCAGATGGAACTTTTTGATGCTTTTCTCCTGGGGGATTCCGACGAGAGCCTCTTCGATGACGAGGATGTGGAACTGGGCTCCGAACGGCAGATACGGCGCCATGGCCCGGAAAATGCGCTGGCCGACGACCCGGACACGGCAGCCGTGCTTGAAGCCCGCGGCGGAGACGAGGGTGTCGTTCTTGACCACCAGCTGCTTGTTGTTGAGGGTGGTGATGGTTTTGGGCTTTCTGGCCGAGTCGAGGCTCGGAGTCGACGAGATGTTGGCGATGTGCGACTGGACAAAGTCCGGGTGGTGGCACAGGTCTGTGTACGAGACGCCGGAGTCGTAGTCTGTGTGGAGGAGCAGGAACTTGGCGTCGGGGACCAGCAGAACGTAGTCTTGCGGGGCCTGCGAGATCCTGCGCACTATGGCCTTGAGGTACGGGAAGTCATTGATGGCCAGGTTGTTGAAGAGGGCGGTCAGAAAGGGGTTGAGCAGCGGCGGGAGGTGTTTCTGGCCCGGAGCGGCGGTCTTGTTTCTCGCCATGGGTGGTGCGGGTGGCGGAGAAGAAGGAGGGCGAAACAAAGAGGCGAAGAAAGACAAAGAGGTTCCCACTGGAATGTTGCCCCAAGTTTTTTCATGTGCATCGCGGAGACGTGGCTGGTGGGGCTGGCGTGGCTGGTGGAGGCGTGGCGGTGCAGCGAGCAAGATCAAATTTTCAAACCCCAGAAATATATATAATACACCCTTCTCATTGGAGTGCGTGCACCCGCAGTAGCTCAGACCGCCGGACCAGCCGCCGCCATGGGAAAGGGAAAGAACAAGGAGAGAGACGACCGCCGCAAGCCGACGAGCCGCGGGTCGAACGGCCACCATTCCAAGGTGTCGCACAAGAAGGGCCATCAGGAAGTCAAGTACTCCTCGATCGCCAGGACCGGCAACTTCCCCACGAAGCTCGGGATGTGGGACTTCGACCACTGCGACCCGAAGCGGTGCAGCGGGAAGAAGCTGGAGCGGCTCGGGCTGATCAAGAGCCTCAGGATCGGACAGAAGTTCCAGGGAGTCGTTGTGTCTCCAAACGGCAAGGGCGTGGTGTGCCCGCAGGACAGAGAGATCGTGGAGCAGCAGGGCGCCGCCGTCGTGGAGTGCTCGTGGGCACGGCTGGACGAGATCCCGTTCCAGAAGATCGGGGGCAAGCACGAGAGACTGCTGCCCTACCTGGTTGCGGCCAACCCCGTCAACTACGGGAGACCCATGCGACTGAACTGTGTCGAGGCTCTGGCGGCGTGTTTTGCCATTGTCGGGCGCGACGACTGGGCCGAGGAGCTCATGAAGCACTTCTCGTACGGCCCGGCGTTCCTCGCGATCAACAAGGAGCTCTTCGAGCTGTACCGGGAGTGCACCGACTCGGAGTCTGTTCTCGAGGCTGAGAAGGCCTATCTGGAGATGGTTGAGCGGGAAAGGGAGGAGAGAAGGAACAACAGGGACAAGGTTGACATCTGGGAGATGGGGAACCCAAATCGGGTGGACAGTGAGGAGGATGAGGATGAGGAGGAGGAGGAGGATGAGGAGGAGGATGGGGAGGAAGAAAACGACGAGGGAGAAAACGAGGAGGATCCAAACGAGGAGGAAGAAAACGACGACGCTAATACCCACCAAACCTCCCCCATAATATCGAACGAAGACCCATCAGAGCTGCCAAGGGTGTCAGCCTTGTCTATTTGACTCTGTCAGCCTTGTCTATCTGACTCTGTCAGCCTTATCCATCTGACTCGGGCCTTGCATCTCCCGCTCGGCCCGCTCGGGACAAGCACAGCTTCGTGCTAGCACGCGACAGCGAGGCGATCGAGTTCATATGTAAGGATAGTTTAGCAATTCATCGTTTAGTGAAAGCAACGGAAGCCAGGTAACCCTGACTCTAATCTACCCGGACCCGAACCTGCTCAAACTCGAACCTACGAACACCTGCCCTACTCACCGAACAACTCGCTTCGCTCGTTGTTCGAGTTGTTCGCTCACTTACATCTAAAATCATGGAATTATATATACTCTATAGTCATACACCGCGGATCACCACGTCTCCTGCAGATACCTGTTTCTGTTCTCCAGCTCTATCAAATGCTCCTTTGCTTGGCTCTCAGACCAGCCGTTCAGCTCGCTGAAGATCGTCTCGATCGTGATCCTCACTTGGATTGGCATCTTCCCCGAAGACCCACACAGGTAGAACAGAGCCTTGCGGTTGACCAGGAGCTCGTTGACCAGCTCTCTCTGGGCATAGAGCTGGTCCTGGACGTAGCCGCCTTTTTCTCTCGAAAAGCTCGTGAACAGCCGCAGCTTGCCTGCCTTCTGCAGCTTCAGCCACTCGTCGCCGTACAGAAAGTCCTTGCTGGAAAACCGGTTCCCGAAGAACAGGTACAGCTCCTTGTCCAGATTGCTGGCCACCACAGACTCCACCAGACTCTTCATCGGAGCCACGCCTGTTCCCGGCGCAACCATCACGATCGGGTCTCTGGACTCGAGCCCAAAGTCCAGGTGGTTCTTGTTCACCGAGACAACGATCTTGTCGCCCACGTTGAGGGTCTTGAGCCATCTGGTGCAGACCCCCTTTCTCACCCGTCTGATGATCGTCTTGTACTCGACAATCGCCACTGTCAGCTCCACCACAGACGCGTCCGGCAGCGACGAGATCGAGAAAAGACGGGGCTTCATCACCGGGAACAGATCAAAGATGTACTCGACGGGGATCCGGAGCGAAAAAAACTCCTGGATCACCTCCAGAATCGACCGTCTCGGACGGTTGGCATAGTCGTACAGCTGTTCCGTCTCTTCCACGCGAGAGAACTCGAGCAGCTTCTCCTTCTCGAGCTCGTCCGACGCAAAATGCCATGCCAGCATGAAGAAAGACCGCCTTGGAATCGACATAATGTCCAGATGGTGGGTCAACAGCGACCTCAGCGTCAGTTTCTTGACCAAGCCGCCTTCGATCGAAGGAATCGAGCCCTCCAGCTTGACGGGATAGTCGGCAATGTCGCCCCATTTCTGGATCTCGATCAGGGCGTTCACGTCTTTCGGGTCGTTGGTCGGGTACAGAGACACCGTATCGCCGGGGCTAAAGCTCAGAGACGCCCCCGGATCCCGCAGAACCACGTTGCGGACGTCCTGGAAGTGGTCAGGGGCAGTCAGCCGCGAGTTCGCAGCCACGTCCACCGTGACAAGCTTCGTGGCTGAGTTTCTGACGAGCGCAATCTGCTTTGGATCCAGCTCGGTGTTGATTTTGAACTTGTTTTTCTCTATGACGAGCGGGTTCGAGGGAGCCAGAAGCTCGTTGGACGGTATTTCCGCTGATCCGGGCGGAAGTGGCCGCCATTTCCTCAGATTCTCGAGCAGAACCGACTCCCAAGCAGCATAGAATACCTCTGAGCCTTCGGGCGATTGCTCGTCTCCCTCGCCCCTGGGACTCAGCTCCTGGGCTCCCAGCTGCAACAATCTGGCGTGGATCTTCTTGATGGCGAAGTTGTACTTCGGATACGACGAGTCTCCGAGCCCGAAAGTGGAGAACTTGATGTGGTTGAGCAGATCGCTGGGAAGTCTCTTTTTCAGCATAAACTTCCAGAACTTGCGGCCGTTTCTCGGGATCTCGCCCTGGCCCGTCGTGGAGCACAGTACCACCACACAGCTGACGTCCAGCAGCTTCTTCAGGTCAAAGTCGTCCAGCGAAGAGACGGTGGTGTCGAATCGCAAGTACTGGCACTTTTTCGCAACAATGTACGCCAGATCCTGGGCGTTTCCGGTTTCGGAGCCGTACAGAATCACAAGGCTCCTCTGCGGGCGCATGGTGAAGACGGGGCTGAAAATGCGCTTGGATTTGGAGGTGGTGGGTCGTATCGAAAGCAGTCTGGAGTCGCAAGTGGCAAACAAAGATCTGATGCGATCGAATAGATAAACCAGGAAGTTGGCCGATTTTTCTGCCGCGGACATCCGTACACCAGGAAGGGGCGAGCGAGCGATTGAGCGAGCGAGCGAGCGAATTGAGCAGATCGTCTGATCTGGATCCCCAGAGCCAGTCGACCCGCCCATCCCAGATCCAGCCTGTCAGGTGTTCTCTGTTGGTCACGTACGTTCCACCAAAGAGCCGTCACGTGCTTCAACGCTTCCGGCACTTTGGCGCAGATGTCTGCTCCCACACCCGTACACCAGAAACAGGCAGCCGGCACGGCAGCCAAGGTCTTCAGGGTGACGGTGTTGGTGACTTTGACTCTCTGAACCGCAGTGATCCGGTCGCCGTAACGAGTCGTACTGTACTTGCTCGACACACCGGTTTGCGCTGATCAGGTTGGAGAATTTCTAATCTCAGAGTAGTTGTACCTGACTCAGGCATACTAGCAGACTGACGGTTTCGTAGTCTGCTACCTCCCTTTGATTCGCTCGTTTGACTCGTCGTCGTCGTTTTGCATTCCCCACACGCCTTGTGAGCTAGATGCTCGTCTACTGGTCATGCCAGGAATGTGTACTCATATCTACAACCTCATGGTATATTGTTAGACTGACTTGGTTTACAGATCTCGCAACGCCGATTGCTTTGGTGCTTTCAAGCCACACTGCTCTGGCACTCCTGCACACAAACCACCGGTGTGTCTGTGCTCTGGGTTTCAAATTCTAGCACTTTTCATACCATACGCTACTCAAGCTCGGCACCTTCTGGTACCGACTATATACAAGATGCTACCCCTTCTATCTCAAGGCCACGCCATACCGCTCCTCCAGAAGCTTGCGCGACTGCTCATGGAGGACGTTGACCTCGTCGTTGGTGAGGTTTCTGTCCATGGACTGGTAGTTGACTCTGTAGCATTGGCTGTGGCGGCCCGTTTTCGGGTGCACAAACTCATCGATCAGCTTGACGCTCTCGGCGAGGTCGCCTGCCGTGTCACGCACGATCTCCATGAGGTCGTTCTCGTGCAATGGGAGCGCCTGCGAGTCCTTCTCAGGCAGCCAGAACGAGATGTCTCTGGTGGTGCCCGGGTACTTGGAGTAAGGTTTGAAGATCGAGATCTTGTTGCGCGAGAATTGCGATCTGAACCGTTCGTCCAGAGTCCAGAAGAGCCGGATGTCCGGAATCCCAAACAGAAGCATCGCAATACGGTCCAAACCAAGTCCAAAAGCCCAGCCAACCGTGTCGGAGATGCCCGAGTTGGTCAAAACTTGTTCGCGAACTACGCCACATCCGCAGCACTCCAGCCACTCGTCTTTCCACCAGACCTCGATTTCCCACGACGGGGCGGTCCAGGGGAAATATGCCTCGACCCAGCGCACTCTGAGCGGTTCGTTCAGGTATGGCTCATCGGACCCAGCAATCTTGGCGGCTTTTTTGGCTTCGTTGAACACTTGATCAACCATAATCTCGATGGTTCTCTTGAGGTGCTGCGCCACAAGCTCGGTTTCTGCGTGGCTCATGTAGTCCTGTTTCGGATTGGACACGGGATCGTACTGCGGGACGGTGTCCTCGACCACAATGTCCACCTTTGGGAGCGAGTCGATGTCCTTTTGGATCTGCTCAAGCAGTTGAGAGCCGTACTGCTGCCGGGACCACACCCTTGCACCTTCCATTTGGTGGAAGACCGGGTAATGGGTGCGGTCGATTTCGTCTCGACGATAGACGTCTCCGGAGATGAAGTAGCCCGGAGTCGGACACTTGGTGAAACACTCGTGCTCGTGGGCCGAAGTGTGAGTTCTCAGCAGCCAGTCCTTGTTGAGGTAGTATGTGTCGGACTTGGATCGTCCAACGTGGTCTTCGGGGAATCCGAGAACGTCGAAGTTCTCGTACACCGACACGTCTGGACGGAAATTGTTGTAGAAAGTGTAGCCCATGTCTTTGAAACGGGACTCAATGAGTTCACGCAGAATGCCTATAGGGTGGTTAGGGTCCTGGTGGAGGTTCCGGCCCACCAGCTCGAGGATCCGGGGCGTGGCGTTGGTCCATTCGTCAGTCTTGTAAGATTTGGAGTCAATGACAATCTCTGAAGAGGGGGTGGAAAGCGGTCTGAAAGAGGTGATGGGATGACAAAAAGGCCCCAAAAGAGCCTTCTTGAAGACCGGACGACGTGGAAGTCGTAATGTTGTCATTTTGCGGGTCGTGGGGTGGCTCCAACAGAGATAGACAGCAAATACCGACCTCGTTTCTTCAGTATGACAAAAACAGCTCCGGATCTTGAAAACCTGGAAAGTTACCCGGCCGAAATTTTTCACTTCTTCGAGACCAAAAAAACGAATAAAAGCGAGAAATAGCGATGCGTTAGTCTCAGCTCGAGTCTTGTGTTAGGCTGCTCACCCAATATTAGCATCGCCATGTTGAAATCCTTGTCGCTTGTTTCTACCACGCTCGGGCTTTCCAGACCAGGACTTCCGCAGGTCCGGCTCGGCGTGCGTTCCAGCACAGCCAAGAGATACGGTCACGAGCTTGCTCCTAGATACAAAGAACAAAAGAAGAAGCAGAAGGGAAGAGTCACGGTCAGAACGGGTGGATCGGACAAGGGAACGACACTCAAGTTCGGCACGTACGGAATGAGACTCAAAACCGAGGGAATCAGAGTGTCTGCTGCCCAACTGAAGGCTGCTGATAACGTGCTGGTGAGACTCGTCAAGAAAGAAAGTGGAAAGTACTGGAAGAGACTGTGCACCAACATCGCCATCTGTATCAAAGGTAATGCCACCCGTATGGGTAAGGGTAAAGGAGCATTTGACCACTGGGCTGCTAGAGTTCCTACTGGGAAAGTGGTGTTTGAAGTGGAAGGAATGCACGAGGCCAGTGCCAAAGATGCTCTCAGAAGAACCTGCGAGAAGCTTCCTGGTGTTTGGGAGTTTATCAACAAGGACACTCCTCCTAGACTTGGACTGAAGGTGGTGAAAGAGCACGAAAAGTCTCCAAACTACAAGGAATTGTTGGAGCAAAACCCCACCAAGAAGTTCCTGAATTATGTCAAATCAAAGTCGCCAGAGGTTGCTGAGTTCACGGGGAGAAAGAGATGAGCGAACGACCTATGAACTAAGTTATGAGTGGTAGATCAGGCGATTTGTTGAACGATCTTTTGGAGGCCCCGGAAACCTTACTTACGGCGAGTTGTCTCGACTACGTTCCTGTATATACATAGCTTTCAAATATGAGTACGTGAGGTGGTAGATCCAAGTCAGGGGTGTTTGGGATGTCCAGGCTTGGGGTGTCTTGAGAGTACCCTAAACCAAAGTAAACACTTGAATACTTTATTGCTGAAGCTAGGTAAAATGTTTATCACTGGCTCCGCGATGACAAGTCGTAGATTTGATTAAGACTCAACGTTACCACAAATGAGGGTCCAAGAGGTTGTGCACGAGCGGTTGGGATCGGAACATGGAGGGTCTGAAGTATTGGGTGTTTGTAGACTGGGTACCGGAAACCGGAAACCGGGTTTCCAGATTCAGTCGTGCTTTTCCTCATAATGAGCTGAATGAGAGAGAATTAAACCGCTTCAAATATCGGGGATCTGAATATCCTATGTTTAAGAAGGGCTCTCTTGTTATAGGCCATAACGATTTGTTGCTGGATTATCCTGTTCTTGCTTGAGTAAAGCTGATCGGAAAAAGTTGGCTTCCATCGGTAATATAAACCTCTGGGTATTCGCGAAGAAGAATTATGCGGGCCAGGAGACAAAGTGTATCGCGAATTATTTATCACGTTCGAAAGCTGTTCAAGTCAAAGATCACATAATTATGCCGCTCCAAAAGAAAAGATTTCACGCTGCTTCATGGAAAAAGGTCAAAGAGTTAATTTCATATATGATCCTTTGAAAACCAACTGTTGTGAGTCTGAACAAATTTTGTGAACACACTGTTGTAAACTGAACTGGGTAGACTAATCTTTGTAAATCAACCTCTGGAAAACATTCTTTGTAGACAAACTTAAGTGGACAGACTTTAGTAGGCACAGTAGACAAACTTTCGTGGACAAACTACTGCAGACAAACTTAGACAAAATTTTGTAATCATAGTACTGCGAACAAAATTTGTAGGTTAAATTTCAGAGATCAAACTTTGTAGGTCAAACTTTGTAGAGGTCAAACTTTGTAGGTCAAACTTTGTAGAGGTCAAACTTTGTGGGTCAAACTTTGTAGGCCAAACTTTGTATGAAAACTTACGTAAGCTGGTTTTTGGGTCAAACTTTGTAGAGGTCAAACTTTGTAGGTCAAACTTTGTAGGTCAAACTTTGAAGAGGTCAAACTTTGTAGGTCAAACTTTGTAGAAAAACCTACGTAAGCTGGGTTTTGGCCAAGCTTTGTGGGCCAAACTTTGTAGGAAAAATTACGTAAACTAGTCTTTAGGCCAAACTTTGTAGGTCAAACTTTGTAGGTCAAACTTTGTAGAAGAACTTTGTAGGTCAAACTTTGTAGGCCAAACTTTGTATGAATATTTACGTAAGCTGGTTTTTGGGTCAAACTTTGTAGGTCAAACTTTGTGGAGGTCAAACTTTGTAGAGGTCAAACTTTGTAGAAAAACTTTGTAAAAAAACTTACGTAAGCTGGTTTTTAGGCCAAACTTTGTAGGTCAAACTTTGTAGACCAAATTTTGTAGAGGTCAAACTTTGTAGGTCAAACTTTGTAGAAAAACTTTGTAGGTCAAACTTTGTAGGCCAAACTTTGTAGGTCAAACTTTGAAGAAAAACTTACGTAAACTAGTCTTTGAGACCCAGTTTCGGGATTCAGTTCTGGAAGCCGGTTGACGTTGCGAAGTACCAGAACATTGTGCTGATATTCTCGCATGATTTCCTGTTTAGATATTCCAATTTGATGACTTGATTTTCAGATCCCAAAACGGTGTTTGGAAACGAGTTTCTGGAAACAACTAATCTTACAGAGTTGAGTTCGAATTCACACAATCGCTACGCCAATCTATTCGGTACTAATCTCGATGTCTCAATCTCACCCAGAGCCACATAATCCCAAACAATATCAAAAGAAGTCTCGAATCTGCTTCAAAGCTAGTAAATGAACCCGATCAAACTCAATCAAGCTATAATAAGATTGTAAAATGCTACTCCTCATTTTTCAAAACTACAAAAAGCACTCTAATTATATGCGGCATCTGAGTGCCTGGCTTCTCAAACTCAGCCCCTTCTCCTTATTCCCCCGCTTCGCTCTTCGCTCATTGTTTCTCAAGCACCACCATCACCCTCGTAATGAACCCCTCCAAGTGAAAGATATCTTTACTTCCCAGCGAGAGCCGCTCGTCGTAGACGGCAGCAGCAGCCGTTATGTCCAACAGCACGCTGTTGCTATTACTGGACCTTGATGATGCCACAATGGCCCACAGCTCTGTGACAAGTCTTTTGAGAATCAGTTTGGCTGGAATCGAGTGGGCAAGCAGCTCGTAGAGCACGGACCTCAATTCCTGCAACTTCGAGACACTGCGGTCTTTGTAGATCCCGCCGGCCATTGTCTTGATCACAGTGGCCCAGTCGGGTATTATCAGAGGAGTAGAAGCGCTTACAGTGTCGTTGTTCATGTACAGGGCCTCAAGCATCATGATGGCCATCCGGAGGTTTCTGTCTGCTGCCTGGCACACCTGGGTGAAAAGAGCCAACTTGTCGCTTTCGGAGTCCGGGAAGGCCTTTCTGGCCTGGTTTTCTCTGGAGAGGATCTTTTCGAATACTGCCGAGCACTCCTCGGCACTTGGAGCAGGCACTCTGATGGGCAAAGTTCTCGACTTGATCGGGTCGATAATGTTCGACGTTGAGTTACAGATCAGAACAAGCCTGATGTTGGCCGAATATTTCTCCATGGTTCTTCTGAGAGCGGCCTGGGCGTCTCTGCTGAGCTGTTCCGCCTCGTTGATGATAACCACCTTGAACTTTTTTTTGTTAGAGATCTTCTCCTTTTCGGCCCCGTTGGCCCCGTTGGCCCCGTCTGCTCCACTGCTACCAGCCACGTTCACCAGACCGGTAAAGTCAATGCTCTCTACCTGGGCAGTCTCTTTCAAGAGGTCCTGGATCACGATTCTGTCGTTGTTGCCCATATCGCTAGGAGTGATCTCCAAGTGGTAAGGCGAAGAGATCACGTTGAACTCCAGCTTCCGTCCAGACGGCAGCGCAAACACCTTGATGTCCACTTTGAGTTTCTCAACGCTGGGCCCGTACAGCTCTCTGAGCGTGGCCAGAACACGCGTCTTCTTGCCTGCTCCCGAAGGACCGTACACGAGCAAGTGCGGGAAATCGCCCGATGACGCCATGGCACGGAGCCGGGACGAGATTTCAGTGTGAAAATCAAGATCGTTGAGCCCTTTTGGCCTGTACTTGTCTGCCCAGAGCGACATCGCGTGCGTAGATCGGTGTATGGAGGGTGGTCAAAGAGGAGTTACATCGAGCGGATTTTGAATACTTTTCAAAACGCGTCTGCAAAATTATAAAAGTGGAGATTTTTTCGTGAAATATTGCACTGCCAATAAAGTAATGATTACGTGATGGTGTCCGCATGGGAGCACTCACTTGAAAGCAGATGTGTGGTGTTTTTGAGAGCTAAGTCAGACAATTCGCTACTGCCTGGGGGTTCTCCAGCAGGTTCTGTAAGAGCTCAGTGCTATCGACCCATTTGTTTCGAATTCGCTCCGCTGGCGAGATTGCCTGCACTATCTCGTCATCAGTAATGTCAGGATGAAAAATTTGTGTCTCCCTATACAGCGCTTGGATCTCCAAAATACTATGGTAGGTTAGGGAACTATAGCCGTATGATGGGCCAAGGTAAGTGCTTGCGGTTTTAAAAGCTTCCAAGACGGATCTCTTGGTACTCATATTTCCCAATCGAAAAAGTTCCAAGCGTAATCCCTGCAGTGCTTTGACTAGTAGATGCTCCTTGGTATTTGAAATGAAGGTGTCTAACAAGTAAATGAGTCTCCAGTTGCAAGAGCTCGTCGCACAAATTAGTGACTTCTTGATGATTGTCAGAAATTGAAGATCCCTGATATGGTCAGATGCTCCCATAGGAGTGGTGGAATGTTCGATGTCGTTTAGCTCACTCTGCATGTCTCCAATGATCAGCATCCGTCTTATATGGTCCCAGTAGACAACAACGCAACTAAGAGTTTCTCTCCAAAGAGATTTGCCAGCAATTTTTGCACAAAGTTTCAAAGTCTTGTACTTCACGTCAATAATGTTTGGTTCTGATCCTGTCTTCAAGACTTGCTTGTTTTCTGACGTAGGCTTTGGTTTTGGTTCTGGTTCTGGTTCTGGTTCCATGGCTGTTTCTACCTCTGCTTGAAGCTCTGCGGGTTCAAAGTCTCCAGAGCTCCAGTTCTCAGAGTCGGACACAGAGTTCCAGTTCTCAGAGTCGGACATTTTCAGCTGACTTGTTGAGCCACGTTCTCTTCAGGCCGGCAGCCTCACATCGAGAAAAGTCACTAGGTTATATAGCCCCAGAGCATTCGCAAATACTTCGAATCTTGGATCGGGCGATGTTCGATTTTGTCTTATCTTTTGCCGAAGTTGTGAGTGCTATCTGACAAGGTTAGCTCACACAAGTACTTCCTTCTTTAAATGCAATTACTGCTTATCAATTGTCCTGTCCCCATGTAAATCAGTTACTCTGGAAAGAATAGAACATGCGCCGAAAATCTTCATTGATAAGAAATCAAGGTCTGAGTTCCGCAATTATGTCAGGTCATTGCCACCTCACAGTCTTTGTTTCAGATCAAATGCGCAGTGCCATCCCGGAATTTCGTTATGGTTGCCAAAACAGTCGCTCTGATGCAATGCAAGCCTGAAGGAATTGCAGTTGTTGCTGCTTTTGAAATTTTGAACAGACAATAGGCAATCAATACTAACCAGTAAACCATTGTGTACTGCCCACATCAAGCTCGCACCAAACCCGCTGTGTCAGTAGCAAAAGAGCCACTGAAGATCTCGGAGCTGCGTACCTAATACTCAACATGCCAGAATGTAAGCTGGCATGGTGATTCTAGTCGCTGCGCGCGTATTGGCACCTTCAAGTCGCCTGCAAGTCATTTCAACCTCCAGGCTCGCATCTAAATAGGTAGTTAGTTCGCTATCGATTTCAGGGTCAGGGAGAGTCATAGCATAGCTGCCCAATTATGCTAGCTATTCAGGTATTTTGTCTGTCTTGATCACGTGACTTTGTTGGAAAGCTACTTGCGACACAGTGGCTGTCGTGGGTGACATAATACGTTTTCAAATTACCGTGTAAAACGGGATAATCGAAGTGGTTACTCAGTGGGCATGCTTCAAAATCCGTGGTATGTATGAGAACATATCCAGAGCGTGATAAGTGTAATCAGAAATAACAATTTGATGATATCAACCTGAGCTCTCCATAATTTCGTAAAAACACTGTTTTTGTATATTTCTCCGCTTGTTGTAATACACAATCAAAATCTACAGTCAGGTAAGGAAATTACAGGAGCTCTAACACCTCTCCACTACAAAGACAGATCCATCTTAGCACGGTCTATCCCCAATGTTGCGGTTGACGATCCACCCCCATCTTGCGGCTGAAGAGACAACTTTGCTTAGTGTCTTGGATCATAAAAAGTTGATGCACAGCCCGAGAAAAAAAAAAATAGAGTGAAAAATTTCTGATAAGAACGATATGAAGACCATCGAGCTCACTTTCGATTCACTTTTGATGACCTCGAGCCCCACCTGTCCGCTCAGTCAATCACAATGTCTTCAGATGGTCTGAATGCTGCCGAGTCACCCGATAAAGTGGCCAAAGTCCCGGTGCACCAGACACCATGCTCGATTTGCCGGATCAACATGTCCAAGTACAGCTGCCCACAGTGTGAGAGCAAAACGTGCTCGCTGGACTGTTTCAACCGTCACAAGCAGCGAATGAACTGCACAGGCAAGAGCGACATATCTCTAAATAAGACAAAGTACGTTGTGAAGGACCAGATCTCGGCTACTGACGTCCAGAGAGACTATAATCTGCTGACCAAACTGGGTAGAAGTCTCGAGCTTGGTAAGAGAGATGCCAAGATGAACCGGATCA
Organism: Ogataea glucozyma; assembly: GCA_003706155.2. Lineage (NCBI taxonomy): Eukaryota > Fungi > Ascomycota > Pichiomycetes > Pichiales > Pichiaceae > Ogataea > Ogataea glucozyma. The sequence goes on from PPKO02000050.1 coordinate 22,952, forward strand.
ACTCGCGGAAAAGACCGTTTCACGGCGAGGGGGCCAACAAGAGACGCAATTTCGACGACGAAAGCAACGTTGTGCTGAAAAGAGGTGTCAGGATCAAGCTTGTTCCCGATGGAATGTCGAGAAAGCACCAAAACAAGTCGATGTTTGATTCGAGGAAGAACAAGTTCATGTGGACGATCGAGTGGTTGCTTGTGGACCGGAAAATGAACGCAATCAACAAGTACATCAGTTTCAAGAACGCCGAGGATTCTGCGCTGAAAGATCTTGTTCCGTTCAGAAGGTTTTCAAGGGCCCTAGAGCAGCCGGAGACTGGGGCTGAAGAGAGCGCAAACGAGCAACTCAAGTCACAGTTCAACTATTTCCTGCAGTCAGAGAAGGACAAAAGTGAGCTGGTGAAGGTTCCAGCCGAGACGAAGCTTTGTGACGCTCTTTTGAACAGACTATTCATCGAGTTCCCAACACTGTATGTGTCTACGGAGTCTGAGTTTGAGGGAAGACAAGTGGTCGATTTCGAGCACGAAGCTGACAGCGAGAGTGAGAGCGACAGTGATAGCAGCAGCGACAGCAGCAGTGACAGCGACGAAAGCGACGACGAGCCCCCGGAAGAGGAGTCAGCGAAGGTGGAGCAACCAGAGGGGGGGCCAAATGAAGACCCCAAGGAGGAGAGTAAAGTGGACGAAGACGAAAAGGAGTTGGGCGAATCGAATGAAGAACCGAGAATCCCAAGTGATTCGAATGAAAAACCCAGAGAGCCCGTGATTCCAGACGTGCCAGTCGAGATCGACGAGTCATCTGTATCAAACCACTCATCAGAACCAAAGATACCAGAGGACTCTAATCCGTGTGATACAACTCAAATAAGCTGAGCACGATCGGGTCTCGACACAGCGGACTATAGTCATAACAAGTCAAGCGTTTCAGTGAAGTTGTTGGCTTTCATGAGCCAGCGAGTCGACACAGCTATGGTGCAGTCATCTGCTCGAGGAGCTTGCTTCGCTGGATGTCGGCAGCGAGTCCAGTGGTGGATCCGGATATACTTTGTTTGACATCCGGTCAGCCCATATTAAGACTTCGATTAAGAGAAAGAAACCGTTGTTTTAGTTTACTAGCGCTTGCAACCCAAAGCTTTTTGATGGTCCTCCCACCCCTTTTCCTGAATCACACAACGCTTAGCATTATTAAACTCTATGAATCTAATGTACATTTCGACTATAGGGAGGCAGCTCCACTCCACTTCCGCTCACGCAAACTCACGTAGTATGTGAAGCTGAGATCGTTTGCTCACTCATCTGCCCCCTCATAGTCCTCTTTGATCTCGTGCAAATCGTCCAGAACCGTCTGGGACAACTTCCGGATTTCCACGGACTCGTCTTTCAGAACGTCCTCCAGTCCCCTGACCAAGCCTGGGTAGAACATCTCGATCAGGATCTCACGTCTGCTAGCCAGATCCTCGGAAGAAAGCCCATCCACGCTTATGAGTGGGTTTGAATGTTTAGCGTCCTTGTTGTTATTTCCCTTGCCGAACTGAGAGTCCATATTCTGGGTGCTTGGCAGCTCCAAAGAGTTGAACAGTTTGAGACTGGCGTAGGGGTTGGCTTTTGTTGGAATGGCGTACGACATTGTCAGAGAGTGCACTTGAATGGCCGTGCTGGCAGCGTTTTCTGGGGCCTTTTCTTCTCTTTTTTCCTGCAAACATCCCAGCTGGATGAATTTGCTGAGCAAACCGAGCTGCTGTAGACGTCTTTCCTTCTGCACCTTGATACTTTTGGTGCTCCCCATGGCAGCATTGCTGGTTGTGACCGAGAAACTGACCGAGGCCGATCCCTTTTTCGCACTGTCGACGGTCCAGTTGAGAAGCTGCATGAGGTTTCTCAGGACTTTGGCCCAATGAGCCCGCACAATGGCGTCTCCAAGCTCGGCAGAAGGCGCCTCGATCAGAACAGATAGAAATCGCACACTGTCTCTTCTGATTCCTTGCTCAATGTGGGTCATGGCCGACAGAATGAAAAGAACGAGCGAGCTGTGATGCAAGAGCAGCAAGGACGGCTGTCTGGAGGCAACGAGCTTCAAAAGGTCGATGGTGGCTTCTCTGACAGGCTTTGACTGGTCCAGAATGAGAGGCTTGATCTTGGTGAGCAGCTCATCATAGGGGAATCCGGACGAAAGTGGCAGCTTTTCCACCTCGTGCAAGATATGCGTGACCACCTCTTGACGTGCAGAGGACGAGTGATGTTTTAAAAGAGCAAACTGCTTTCTGATTTCCTGTTCATTCGTCAAAGAGGACGTGATCTGCTGCTTGAGATGGATCGATTTGGCCTTGAACGCAGTACTCGTGTGGTTCGCGGCGTTTTGCGCCGTTTTTCCCACTCTGAGCTTCGTCTTCACGAAGTCCTTCTTCTTCTCAGCCTTCTTCTTTTTGGAGCCCATATCAGCGGTGGAAGTTGGTTAATCCAGAAGTACACAGAGGACTCACTATGTATGAATAAAGATCAAACTGAAAAAATAAAATTTTCTTGTTTTTCATGCACCAAAAAAAAAACCAAAATAAATCAAATCAAAAATCCAATCTGCTAATCCACAAACCTCAAATTTGACGTGCTCAAATAGGCGAATCTGACGTAATCTCAGCCCTTCATGGAGAGCTTCAAACAGCTTACGCTGACAGACTCGCTCGGTCCTGAGGAAACGCTGCTGGAACGGCTGACCCTTAGCCACGACGTGGAGGACCACGATGTTTTGATGGAGGCTGTTGCACAAATCCCAAGTGGTCCGATGCCGGACGACGAGGACGTCACAAACGATTACACCATGGAAGACGTTCCGTACGAAGAGACGGAAGCCAGCACCGACCATCTGCTCCACAAAGCTGTCGAAACTGAGGACATGGCAGAGGAGAAGCTTCGGCACCGGAATGGGGCGCATGCACAGACCGGCGTGGCTGGTGAGGAGGCTAGAAGTGGCGCAGTTCTCTCTGATAATCGGAACGTCGTGGTGCATCACCACCATTACTACGGTTCCAGCACCCCCGGGTGGATGCAGTGGGGCAGGAACGCTGAGGAGCCTCAAGGCATCGCTACTTCCCCAACAGACCATGCGCCACGCGTGGCGTCGTCGTACCTCCAGGTGGCTGTGAACTCGCTGACTACGGCATACGCGCTGAAGTTGGCCTACGAGATGATCCAGACGGTCAAGCTGGACCTCCGTGCTATTGCGCAAAACAAAATCAACGAAACCCAATTTGAACTGGAGCTTTGTCGGCGTAGCTACTTCGACAACGGTTGCGATCCTGCTACGAGAGTGCCTGCTCTCGAGACTATCTGCAGTGAGTGGGAAAGCTGTATGAACCGAGATCCATACTTGGCGACGTCGTACTCACTTTTGAGCGTTGAGATGCTAGGAACCTTGGTCAGCAGTCTGGTGAGTTCTGTGGTGGAGCCCCTAAGTGCAAAGAGCGTGATTGTACTGGTGGGGCTGATTGTGGCGGTGTACGTGGCGAATTTTTCTGGCCGTGGGCGTGCGCATGCACATGAGGTGGAAGTCACGAGACCCGAAGTCACACTAAATGCGTCACGTGACTTTGATGATAATTATTTATTATCCCGCGACGGTGAAGATCGTTTTGCACCGCCGCTTTTGGCGGATGCATCGCCGGCGGCATTAGGTTGGCCCCATGCGGCCTAAAAAAAAAAAAAAATCACTCAATTGCTCGAAAATATGCCCAAATCGGTATTATAGAATCGAGACGTGCATAATATTGCATAATGGTGCATTAGATCAAGAATAACCAGCCATCTCGAAGAAACAAATGAACTAAATACAATTAGTTCGATGTGGCTGGTTTGATGATGTGGAGGGGGTATATATGAGGACGTGGGATCGCCTAAGCGAAGGAGATTGTACGTTGAACCTGATTCCTATTGATCAAATTCTCAGTAACGAACACTATGAAATTTACAACTATACTAGCTGTTTTGGCTGCAATGGCCAAAGCTGGCGTTGCAGACGACCAATGCTTAGTGAACTATCACACAGTGGTGAAGTACGAGTACGTGTATGCGGGAGAAAGCTCGCCAAAGAGCTCTCAGGTGGCTAGTATGAGACTGGCCTCTGCCTCGAATGACAAGACTACATCGAGCAAGGAGGGGGTCACTTTGACCAGTCTCGAGAGTTCAAGTACACCAGCGGCAACAACAAAGGCACTGGAAACGGAGACCAGCTCGTCGGAAGTCAGCTCGGCGGATTCTAGCACCGATTCGACGACATCAAGTGCTTCGTCGACGACTTCTAGCACTTCGCCGAAGAAAACAACTTCTTCGACCACTTCCACACCGACGGAATTGAGCAGCTCATCCACGGAACCTGCTTCCTCTGTTTCCTCGACCTCTTCAACCTCGTCCACTTCCTCCACTTCGTCGACTTCATCCACTTCGTCGACTTCATCCACTTCGTCGACTTCATCCACTTCGTCGACTTCATCCACTTCGTCGACTTCATCGACTTCATCCACATCGTCGACTTCATCGACTTCGTCGACTTCTTCTACTCCCACAACTTCGACCTCTTCGACTTCGTCAACTTCCTCCACTTCGTCGACTTCTTCAACCTCGTCGACTTCGTCGACTTCTTCAACCTCGTCGACTTCGTCGACTTCTTCAACCTCGTCGACTTCGTCGACTTCATCCACTTCGTCGACTTCTTCTACTCCCACAACTTCGACCTCTTCGACTTCGTCAACTTCCACCACTTCGTCGACCTCCTCGACTTCCACCACTTCGACGACTTCAACAAGCTCTACCGCGTCTTCATCGACTTCGACAAGTCTCTCCTCCTTTGCTTCGACATACCTCGCCAAACACAATCACTACCGTTCTCTCCACGAAGACACGCCCGATCTCACTTGGAATAGCGAAGTGGCTGCCGTGGCTAGCGCATACGCAGAAGCTTATACTTGTGATGGAACTCTAACTCACTCTGGAAACTCTCTCGATGGCGAAAACCTCGGCGAGAATCTGGCTTATGGCTACGATTTTGATTCTGCTGCGGCTGTCACTGCCTGGTATGACGAAATCAGCTACTACAACTACTCCGATCCAGGCTATGTCGAAGACGCTGGCCATTTCACTCAGCTTGTTTGGAAGTCCTCCACCGAGCTTGGTTGTGCTTACAAATACTGTGGAGACTATTATGGATACTACGTTGTCTGTAATTATCTTCCTGTTGGTAATGTGATCTTATCAGGAGATCCAGGTCACTATTTCGAGAAGAATGTGATGCCATTGAAGGAATAAAGGAAAAGATTCAGGTGTTGAAAGAGAAAACACAGGTTATAAGGAAAGCCCTTTTGACTAGATTGGGACTCCCGGTTTGTATTTTTATGATGTATAGTACGACTCAAAATGATTATGGAAATTTCAATGAGGCGCCGCGAGCCAGGTGATTGATTGTAGTGGTTGATATCATTGTACGGAATCTACTTGATTTCCGGAAACTTTAGTATTCCGGCTTCTTTTTTTGTCACAAATCAGCTGAGAACAGAAAGAGTGAGTAGGACGACCTATTTTGCCTGCATTACGGTCATTTTACATGACTTCAATTGGACTTACTCGATATCTCAGATGTTAGAGATCCTTACTTCTTGCGTGCGCCAACCAATTATCGCTACGGAAATTCTGTCTTTCTGCCACTCAATCGTCCGGCGGGCTACCTCATTTTACCATCCAATCTCTCCTTAAGAGTCAACATGCAGATCCACAATAAGGTAATCACCCGATCTGAGAAAACATTCCATAAGTTTGGCCGTCTCGAGATAGGAGTTGAGAACTTCTGACAAAAAAATAAAGGGATAACTCGAGGGAGTGAGTGATAAACAGGTAAAACAAGACAAGTTCTGGATTCTAGTGAAAGCACCATGGAACAATAGCTGACCAAAAACGGCCCTATCAAACGCAGTTGATCAATCGAAGTAGCTTTATGAGGAAACTGACTGCAAGAAAATTTGTGATTAGCAAATTTTAGCAAACTTATTATCGGCTCATGCATATCGACTCAACCTCTGTAAGCGTCGATCGACGTTATGTACTTTACATTTTTCACACCCCTCATTCGCCCCGAAATTTATTCTCCGAAATTCGGAATTGCTCGAAAAAAGAGGTGATGAAAAAAATCGAAAAAATGATTAAAAGATGATCTCATACATACATATAAAGGAAAGATAGTTTCACTAGCAAAATCCGTTCTAACAAAAGAATATAACTTTTCAGACAAAAATTACACAATGTTCAAGATAACAAACAACATTCTTGCCAGAAATAGCCTGAATGGCCGCATACTCTCCCGTCTCAGCCAGGTTAGATTCCTTACCTTGCAAACTGTGCAAACGCCTAACGAGAATGCACTCAAATTCATCTCCAAAGACCACAAATTCTTGCCAGAATCGCTCACAACAGCTGTTGAGGTGGACGATCTGCCCGACGCATGCCACAAGTCGCAGTTGGCACAGGAACTATTCAAGCTTAATGGCGTGAAGTCGCTTCTGATCGGTCCAGATTTCATCACAGTCAACAAGGTGGACCCTGAGATTTCAAATTACAACCCGGAATTACAATGGTCTGTCCTTTCAAACAAAGTGGTGAACGTGATCACCAATTGTGTCGATTCGCATATCCCTGTGCTCACGAAAGAGTTTTTCGAGGAGCTCAACAGACAGATGGATGAGGCTCAGGAGGACGATGACGACATCACTTACGAGATCAAAGAGCTCATCAACACTAGAATCAGACCAGCTTTACAGGATGATGGAGGAGACATTCATTTCAGATCATTTGACCCAGAATCGGGTGTCGTGTTTATCAAGCTCCAAGGTGCTTGTAAGTCGTGTTCTTTGAGCGAAGACACGCTTAGAAACGGTATTGAAAGCATGTTGAAGCACTACATTGAGGAAGTGGAGGAAGTGAGAGCTGTTCTGGATCCAGAGGAGGAAATTGCTTTGCAAGAGTTTGAGAAGCTGGAGAGAAAGTTGAAGCAACAAAGGGCATAAAGAAGCTACGGGGGACCACTACGGGTATGCAGAGACCGTGCGAGTCAGTAGGCTGTCTTTTTGCGGACTTTGAATGTACATTAAGCGTTTATAAGCAATATATTATTCGAGCGATGAAGTGAAGAGTAGATTGGCGGGGAACAGCCAAACCAGCCAAGCCAGCAACTCTGGTTGACGCAATGATCAAAGAGGGATTGGAAGGATGAAGCTGAGCAGACTGAGGTGTAGTGATTGAAGTTGATCAGGGAAAAGGCAGAGTAATCAGTGGAGATGAATCTAGAGATGAAACTTCTTACGTGGCTGGTGAGTAAGTAACGGTGTGGCTGGTGCGCAATGGTCGGTAAGATATTTGTGGCTGGTGCACAATGTCTGATGTAGTTTCACTTTTCGCCTATATTCACGTCTCCTATTTGCTCGGCATACTTGGAGAACCTCTTGGCAAGCTGGAAATCCACCAACGAGAGTCCTTGAACGTCGTGGGTGGTGAGCTCAAGGTCCACCTCGTTGTAGACGGTGGTGATCTTTGGATGGTGGCCGGTGAGATGGGAGCGCATGGCCACTTTGGTTAGAAAAGCCCACGTATCTTCGAACGTCCGGAACTTAAACTGTCTGTGAAGATACAAAGAGCCTGACTCTGGTGTTTTCATCAGCCAATTGCGGCTGATCGGGGTGGCTGTGAGAGTTTTGAGGTTGGATCTGACTTCGTCCAGAGTGAGTTTGACTAGATTTTTCGACATTGTGGGTGAGATGGAAAGGTAGAGGGTCAGTGGGTAGTCTATGGAATGAATTGGCAATGATCAGCAGGTAGGTATTGTCCAAATGCTTGGGTGCAATGGCTAAGATCGTGACTTTCCAGGCTCAATCAGAATTTGAGTTTAGGGTGAGCCAAAATTTCCAAAAATCAGTTTTGTTGATTACGTAATATTGGTTGCAGCTATCGAAGTCTAACAGGCTCATTTAGAAGAGAATTCGAAACTCAAGCAGATCGTTCAGTGGATACTGTGACGATGGTGGCCTTTTGGTGGGCCAAGAAGGGGGAGGAAGTAACTTGATAGAGGGGTTGTAAAAATGATAGTAACTTCAAGGTACTCGAGCCAGTTTTGAGGTTCGAGAGCTTCAAAAAGGTTTCTTGTTTTGAGCTGATTCTTGACGGGACTCTTAAAGTGGCTTCATAGTGGTTATCGGATCCAAGCTCACTCTGAGACCTGAAACCAATGTCTTGAAAATTGCTATCATTGGTTCAGCTTGACTTGAAGCTACCTGAAATGTTCCAAAATGAAACCTCCACAAACCTGCTACAGTCTCTCTGGATGTTGTCTAAGATTTCTACATCGATCAGAGATTAACAAGACCAGAAGTACTTCACGACCAGAAAGCAGGAGTCGTTTTCAAGTCCATTTACTATCAGGGGAGCTGCTATGCAACTCCGCGTAGCCCGCGACGTTTGTTCGGAATCGTCGTAAAGCTCATGACGGCTCAGTCCTCAAACTCAGCCATAATGGCGTCTGAAAAGTTGTTATCTCGCCAAAAAAAATCCCCTTTTTCTACCAAAATCCCCTTTCTTCACCAATTTTTCTTCATAGCCAGTCTTTTTTTGCCACTAACTCATCTCTTTTGTCTTTACTATTAGTTCTCCATTGGCCAATTAATTCTACGGAAACTTCATAGTTCTCACTACCCCCACTGTTCTCATCATCTCTGCACAAAATTGACCATTCCTGTTCCCTCCAATCATCATTATCCCCTTTTTATCTTTGTCTCCTTGAGTGTCCCCTTTTCCAAACTGACTGCCCCAGAATCCATTGATATAGCCAACCCCATTGACTTTTTCTTACTCGACTAGCTCGATCTTGGCTTGGCTCAAATCCCCTTTACTGCTCCTCTCTTTGTCCATATCTTTTCACACTTGCCCGACTTCTCTTCAAATTCAGTTCCTTTGGAACGTTTTACACCTTCTTTCTTACGGTTTCTGTCCAATGCAGAATCAGACTTCTCGCGCGAGCTCCCAGAATGCCTCTCTGATCTTTCTTTACTCTATTCGTTTCCCCCTTTTTGTTCCGATATCTTGATTTCCGGTGTAACTGTCTTCTTCAACCCATTTTTTCTACACCCTTTTGTTACTCTCAATTGTGTCTTTCTTTGTCTAAAAGTCCCTATCTTCCCTCTTTTATCCATCCTTGTCACCCCGTTTCCCCCTAATTTCCCTCATTTTCCTTCAATTTCCCCAACTTTTCTGTCGAATTTCGCTACTTTTTCTCAGCATTTGCTTTTTATCACTCTTGGTTTTTTATTTTTCAAGTCTCCAATTGTTGACAGATCACCAAATTAACTAACAACGAAGTCACGACAATTGCCGGATTAACAGGGTGAAAGCAACCCTCGCACCCTCTCAAAACATCACGCTGCTGCCAACCAGCTCATTTGTGGCAGTTTCCAGCGAATCCCCGTCCTAATGGCTTCGGCAATCTACATTTTAGACCAGGACCTCAACATCCTCATCCAGCGCCAATACAAGCACGATCTGGACTCTCGTGCAGTGATAGAGCTCTTCAAAGCAGCTGTGAAGGGTGATAACACCACAAATGGAAGAAACCGGCCCCTTGCAAGCGATTGTTGCCCTGTTTTGGCCCACAAAGGCGTCAGTTTCGTGCATTTGCGCTACGACGACGTCACGTTGCTGTCTCCAGCGCTCGAAAATGTGGACGTGATGTGTCTCATGACGTTTCTGGCGAAGCTCGGCGAACTCTTACGACGCTATTGCCAAAATGGCGTGGCGACCCGAATCAACAGCGATTCAATTCGGGACAATTACATCCTGATCTATCAACTTTTCGACGAGATAGTCGACTATGGCATCCCGCAACTGACCGAATACAGCATCCTCAAAGAGTACATCAAGGCTGTGCCTGCTTGCGAGCCGCTGGCGGCGTCCGGCGCCATTTCGGGAGACAATTCGCCCGAAATCAACTCGAGTATTCCGAGAACGTCCACCAATAGCATCTCGTGGCGACCAAAGGGTATCTTCTACAACAAGAATGAGGTGTTCATCAACTTCCATGAGACCTTGAAGTTCAAGTATAGCTTCAAGGAAAGAAGAGTGATGCTAAACTTGATAAATGGTGAGATCGGTTGCAAGTGTTATTTGAGTGGAATGCCTGTGTTGAAGATGGGGCTAAACGAGACTCTCTTGGCTGAGCGGAGTTCTTCCGGAATGAGAAGCTCTCCAGATCTTCCAGGTACCCCAGAAAGTCCTCGGAAGTCGTCAGCTTCTGCTTCCCCCGGGCCTAACGGGTCTCTGGGAAGGTCAATCTTCAATAACCTCAACTTCCATCAATGCGTCACTCTCAATGACCTCAACAAAGACAGCGTCAGTTTTGTGCCTCCAGATGGGCGGTTCCGGCTCTGTTCGTACCAGATTGCGCACACGACCTCCTTAGAACCACTCTTGATGATCAAGCCGAAGTTCAAAGTCTACAAGAAGAACGGCAGTTACAGATTGCGGATCAAGGCTGTGCTGCACTCGCATTTCAAGCGTAAGTTCTCCTTGAGGGACCTCAAGATCCACGTTCCCTTAGCCGTGCCATCTGCTGTTCAGAATCTCGCAATTGATTTTAACCGGCCGCTGAAATTTAAGACCAAGATGGGCTCTGTAATTCATAATCTGGACCGCCATTGCGTCACGTGGAAAATCCCCAAGCTAGAAGGAAATTCTGAGGGCGAGATGGCGTGCGAGTTTGAGCTGTTGCCCGCCAGCAGGATCTGGGAGGCCCACAAAGACAACTTGTATCATCAAAGACAGGACAAGAACGATCTGGTGTATTTCGAGGTTGGTGAGGAGATGGCGAAATTGAGGGGGAGCCCGCGAATGGAGGGTGTTGTTGGCGGGCCTGAGGAACTTGGAAAGCCAAAGAACGTTTCCGCAGCGCCCAGATTGCCTGAGGAAGAGGTTGAAGAAACTTTGTTAGACTTTAAAGCGAGATTGCGACTGACCACGTCGAGTTCTGCGCGCTCGCGAACGGTCAGCGCCGAATTTGAGCTGAATTCGATGCTCTATAGCGACTTGAAAGTGACGTATCTCAAGATTGACGAGCCACAATTCAAGTTTCAGAGCTTTCCGTGGGTTCGGTATAGCGTGATATGCAAAGGCGATGACTACTGTTTCAGTCTGTGCGACGAGCAGTTTGTGGTGGACTTGGATGAAGAAGACCTGAAGATGATAAAGAGCGGCGAAGAGGAGGAGGAGGAGCAAGTGGAGGAGGAGGTGGCGGAGGCCTTGGAGAAGATCGAGGACAGAGAGACTTTTGAGAACGTGGAAAGTGTTGGATTCGGGGGAAGTAAGGATTTTGAGGAGTATGTTTTGGATGGGGAAGAAGAGGAGAAGGAGGAGGAGGAATATGAGGAGATTGATCAGACACTGGGCGGAAATGAGGAGTGAACACAATGAAGGGATATCGCTTTCCGTTGGCAATGATAGAGGACCAGCTAGTGCGTTGTTGAAGAGTCCGCCGAGAAGGATCGGCTTGTATTCTCGAGGAGAAGCCACCTTCTAACAACGGTATAAAGCGCGTATTCGCTGTTATAGAACCGAGAAATTCAACTATGCGTCAACTCTTGGCGATTGCGAACTACAGGGCGCAGCGAGGACTCCAAGCCCACGTGCACCTAGCTACATTCTCACGTAGATCTTTTTGCGACTCACTCGCGTCTCTGGTCGCTGCTCGTCAGGTTGCCTCGCTTGCGAATCGAGACGACCAACCTGCGGGTAAGAAGCGCATGCGAAGGGCACCATAAGCTTTTTCTCCGATTGTCCGGTTTGATGATGCGTTCCATCCAATCGAGGGGTTTGTCGATGGGCAGCAAGCAACGCTGAGCAAGTGCACTCAGGGGAAAGCAAGTAGCTGGAGTAGATGACATGACTGGTTTTCCCGGGAGTCCGACCTTACCCCGCCGTTTTTGAGCCGGTTCTGCGTGAGATCTCTTCCGGATCTCGCAGGTGAGCTACCCCGCGATTTTCGCGGGCCTAAAATTAAATTTCTCGAGCCGTGCATATTTCATATGCAGGAGATCTTAACGGTTTATGCATGGCCTAAAAGATGAAAAAGTCAGACCGCAAGAGCAAGGGAGCGAAGAAAACTGATGGGGGGCTTAACAGAGGAATGCAGGGGCCTGCCAGCACTGCCCGGGGGCTTTTCAACGACGGGAAAAGGGTACTAAGTTACTCGAATCTCTCTGGAACCTCGGACACGTGCGAACGTCTCGGAAGTACCGCTCATCGGGACCTCCGACTGAATAATCGCTCTCCGGGGGTGGAGTGCTGATCTCTGCTGCTTGGCATTCCCTACCAGAGTTAGTACGTCGCGCGCACCGCTTCGAAAGCTCTCTGCAGATTTCTCATCCGCCTTATAATAGCATTCTCCATAACCCTTTCGGCGATGAGGATAGCTTGCAAGGAGGGGAGTGTGTGACCGAAAACCGTGGCTATGAGCGTCCTCCGGGCACCGGAACCGCGGCTGCGAGCCGCTTTCTCCACTACTAGTGCTCTGCTCTGCTATATAAGTTGAGCCAGTATCCCTAGACCTACACCTCTCGATTATACCCAGCAACAGCCACACCTAATCACCAAGATGTTCAAGTCCCACCAATCAGCCATCATCTTTGGCGCTTTCGGTAAGTTTGCCCTTTTCCCCGTCTTGCTCCGCTCGTACTAACGCCGGCACAGCCCTGATTGCGTACTCCGCAACCATTCCAACGTTCCCTTCCTTGCCCGAGATCGGGGGGGACATCGAGAAGTACGCCAATACCTTCATTGCGTGGATCGGAACGGTGATTTTCTCGATTCCGATCTCTGTCATTGCCGCCGTCGTTCCGAACCTGGGTCTCGGACCCAACATGGCTCTTGTCGCACCTCTTGCTACGGACTTGAACGACTTCAACCGGTACTTCGAGGTCGACGGCATCGACAGCGGAAAGGTCCGCTGGATTGTCCAAGCCGAGAACCGGACAAAGGACGACCCCGTCGTCTTGTACTCACACGGAGGCGGATACTGTCTCGGAATGCTGCCGTTCTTCCCCAACACCCTGAGAGAGCTATACGAGCAGGCCGAAAACGACAGATTGTCGATCTTGATCTGGGACTATGTTCTCTCGACCGACAAGCAGTATCCGGCTCCTCTGCAAGAGGCCGCGCTGGTTTACAACGAGCTGGCCAAGACGTCCAACAACATTGTTCTCGGCGGTGACTCGGCAGGAGGACACCTGAGTATCATCCTCGCCAGACACGTCAAGTACCCAGTCGACAGCGTCGACGCAGTGAGCCAGAAGCCGACAGGAATGATGCTGCTTTCTCCTTGGGTCAACATCCACCCGGACAAAGATACCGGCTCCTATGCCAGGAACTACGGCAAGGACATTCTCACTGGCAGTGCTTTGGACCAGATGGGCGAGCTCTTTGTGAAGGCATCGCTCTTCGATGCCAACGAACTCAACCCTTACAAGGACACTGAGGCAGACTGGGACGCCGTGCTCCCGAGTGGAGACAAGGTGCTGGTTTCTGTCGGAGAGAACGAGGTTCTGAGAGACGACATCTGGGCTTTTGTCGAAGTTGCCAACCTCAAAGACACTGCTACCGTCTACGAGCAGGACGGAGGAATCCACGATGAGATGATCTTTGCTCCTTCTTTGAGTCCAATTCTTCCGTCTGCTGTCAGTTTCTTCAAGGGTCTTTGAACAGCAGGCAGGGCTAGTTGATTGGACATGACTTTGGTTCGGCCGCTGCTTGTGGATTTCCAGTGAGTTTCTGTGACCACTGCCTCCAAATTCCAAGTGTTTTTTTATCACAGTTTCAGCAATTTTTCCAATATACTATATATTGAGTCACCAATTCGTAGCTACCGTTTCACTCGCAAGCAAGTTGATTGGAATTCGAGCCGCGAGCTAACAAGAAAAAGCGGATCTCTTCATCCACCCCTCCGAATAGTTGACGCAGCGAGTAGAGAAAAAAGGGCCCAAGGACTGAGTCGAGATAGCAATCTCTATGAACGCTCATTGATACAGAACGGTTGATTGATCTGCCCCCATCAATTGACAGCGAAGCAGTAGAGCCGCCGAGTACAAGAGAGACAGGTTAGTCGCTCGGTCGGTAGGTTCGGAATCTCACGGTTACGGTTCCCATTGGACAATCGGGCGGACACTCAACAAAGGCACGTGGGACTGGTCAAGTTAGGTGAGTTGATACACGATACAGACGTCAAAAAGACTTCAATCTTTCACATCAGCAGAATCACACGATTTGCTCGAGGCAACCTTTGCCAAAGAATCGCGTGCAGACAAACAGACCCAGACAGGCTGACTCACAAACAGACAACTCTACCTCTCGTCAGGGTGTTTGCTCAAAGAAAATACCCTAGTTGACCGCTAAACCATGAGTAGGAGTTTTTTTCAGTCACGTGACCGCGGTCACGCGGAACAAAAGTGAATCTTTTTTCCACCTTCAGCTTCTTTTGCCCTCCGACTTGCTTTATTTATTTTCCTCGAATTTCCCAACCCTTTTTTCTTCACCCCTTTTCCCAGTTTCTCCCGTGATCAACCGTATTCTCTTTAAAAAGCCCGCTGGGACTCAATTGCATCCTAGAAAACACGTGGTGACGTTCAATCTCTGAGTTTTCGCTTCCAAAATGGCCAAATTGAAGAGCTACTCGCTTGACGTTGGGTATCCGATCTACGGGGCCAAATTCATCAACAATCACACGCTGCTGGTGGCCGGTGGTGGCGGCGAGGGAAACAATGGTGTGGCCAATAAGATCACGGCCTTGCTGGTGCAGCCAGAGCATGTGAAAAAGCCTCTCAAACGATACAGAGAGCTCGTTCTGAGCGAGAAAGAAGACTGTCCAATGTCTTTGGATGCCAACAACAACGTGATTTTGGTAGGCATCAACGAGAACTCCGAGTCTATTCGTCGTGGAATCAACAAGCATCTAAGAAAGTTTAAGTTTCATAATGAACACCTCAAATTCGTCGAGAGCTGCCAGATTCATCCGGGAAATAATGCCCAGCACTACCAAAAACTGACTAGTCTGGCCAAAGACGGCTCTTTGGGAGTCATTGCGCTTTCGGACGATCCATCGTCGCTCTATATTGTCGACGTTGCCGACGAGCTCGAGGAAAAATTCAAAATTGTCACTGCTGGCGACGTTAAGGACGTTGGCGTGTCTCCAGACGGGAAAATGATGTGCTACATAACAGCAAGCACTTTCGAGGCCATTTCGACCATTACAGGTCGCTCCGTTTTTCGCACGAGTGTTTCGACGTTCTTGATGTCGAAAATTGCGTTTTATGACAACAACACGGTCGTTATAGCCGGTTCCAGCAAAGCAGGTATCGTTGTAGGCGAGTTCTCTGTGGCCAAATCGAAGGTGACGCGAACCAGTGTTGTTGCTCGCAACTTGAAAGGAGTCACATCGTTGGACGTGAACGAAAAGACGGGAATCGTGGCTCTTTCGGGCTCCGATTGCTCGATTTTGCTGGTGAGGTTCCGTGATTTGAGGCTTCTGAAGAAGCTGGACAAGGTGCATGGATTTGCTATCACGCGAGTGACTTCGTCGCAGGACGGACGGTTTTTGGCTTCTGTTTCTGCGGCTAACACGGTGAACGTTGTGGAGATTCCGCCCGGATTCAGTACATCGCGGTCTGTGTTGTCGTCGTTGGTGCAGCTGGTATTTTCGGCAGTGCTGGTGGCTCTTTTGGCTATGTTGGGCCAGTACTTGTATGTCAATGGGTACCTTGAGAGAGCCGGAGACTCGTTGGCGCGGTATTACAAGAAAAATGAGGCGGATCCCGTTCATTTCACGATTCAGCCAATCGAGGAGAGTGAAGTTTTCGTGAAGGGGCCACCAAAGACGACCACTTATCTGCCAACTGTCTCACAAGAAACAGGAAAAGCGTCTGTTGAGACATTGCCCACATCGATTGAAGAAATCATTGAGACTTCGATTCAAATGGCTACAGCTTCGATCGAGCCAGAATTGGGGTCAAAGGTGATCGATCTGGAGGAAGAAGAGACCAAGCTTGCATCGAATGAGGTCAAAGTGAGCTCCGATGAGGTTAAGAGTACAGGATCGACATCGAGCGAGTCCACAGCGGTTGAATCAGTCTTGAATGACACTTCTCTGGACGGCACTGCAGACAAAATCGCAGCTCTTACTGTTTCTGGCGATCATATCGAACTTTCCGGAGCAAGTGTTGTGTCCAGCTCGGCCAGCTCGGCTGGTTCGGTCAGTTCGGTCAGCTCGGCGAGGCCAGGCGCAAAGAGCCAGCAAGTAGAGGAGCAGTTTGTTCCTGTGACTCTTACGGTGGTGGATACTTCTGTGGTGACTTCTGTGGTTATAGAGACGAGTGTGGAGAAAGTAGTGGAGAAAGTTGTTGAAACGGTGGTTGTGACTGTTACCGAGAAGGAGGAGCCAACAGCCACAGAATCTCCAAAGAGAGAGGGTTTGGAAGTCGTGGAGAAGGGGGATTCGGGTGAACTTGGCGAGCCCGCGAGTACGGAACTGAATGTGTCAAGCTCAGCAGAGGTTTTGGAGAGCTCAGCTTCTGATGGTCAGATTTATGAGAGTGTGGTTTCTGAGAGTCCGAACCAGGAGGGTTTGACGACCGAAGCTTCCAGTTTGAGCACAGTTCTGACGTCAACAGCCTTGGAAAGTGAGAGTTTGCAGACTCCAACTCTCGAGAGTGTGACGGGATTCTCTTTGCAGGGTTCGGAAGTCCCAGAAAGCTCAACTGGTCCGATTGAAGTTGAGGCTGAGAGCGCTGGAATTCCGGAGACTGGAGAGGACTTGAGCGAAGTGGAGGAAGTTACAGAGGTTGTGACGGAGACGTTGACGGAGACGTTGACGGAAACGTTGATCCAGACGTTGACAGAAGAGACTACCTCAACTTTGACGGAGACTTCGAAGCAGAGCATTACAACAGGTACATCAAATTCAGGTGAGGAGACAACTGTGAGTGAGGCTGTGCCGATTCCAAATGAGGGGGTGCCAGTTTTGAGTGAGGAGGAATCGATGATCGAGTCTGATTCGAATACGAGTGAAGAAACGGTAGTTTTGGCTGAGACTTCCTCGTCTTCGTCGACTTTGAGTCAAACAAGTACAGCTACTGAGGCCACACTGGATTCGAGCGAAGAAACCTCGGTTCCCACGGAAAGCACTCCAGATTCGGGTGAACTCGAGTCAGTTTTGAGTGAGATTGCATCGATTTTGAGTGAGCCCACTCCGATCTCGGATGGTGGGACCTTAATTTCGACCGAGACTGCTACAGCCTTGAGCGAGGCTTCGCCGACTTCTGCTCCTTCAGTTGAGTAACAAAGGACATAGCAACGAGCGCCAATGACAACGCGTGTTGGTTGGTGATTATATAGAAGGAGGGGATCTCCGAGCCGAGCGGGGAGGAGTTAATTTAATGGGAGAGAGTCGAAGTTAAGCAAGCAAGTGTAAGCGATCTCATGAATATCGATTGGAATTATTATAAAGTAGTAGACGGAAAAAAAGAAGGGCCAAGCGAGCTGTTTGGGAGAAAGTCGAATGGAAGAAAATGTCCACCTTGGCAGCGTTTCAACCTCTCGCCGTGTTCGGAGTCAAGGCTCGCCAGCCTTCTTACTATTACACGCAATAATCTTGAACCTATCGGCGTTGACAACCTCGTTGTCTTCGAACTTGATGTTCACGTCCTTGATGACAAACGTCCACACGTCATCGCAGAACCGATACAGGTAGAGCCGGCCTTTGAAGGTGAGCTTGGACTTGACCGAGTCTCTGAGGTTATCGGAGGTGACTCTGTCGAAGTTCGAGAGCACCTTCATGGCCAGTTGAGGCTGGATGCGCTGATCACCGATGAGAGCGTCAAGAGCATCTGTGAGAGATGTTCCGATTCTAGAGGGGGTGAGTTAGTATGAGCGAAGCAAATCAGCGAGCGAAGCGAATCAACGAGCGAAGCGAGTTGATTGGCGAAGCGAGTTGATTGGCGGAGTGAGTTGATGGGTGATGAGATTATTCTCAATTGATCACCATCGAGTGATCATTCTGTGTGATTTTTTCCGGTGATCACCAATGAATGGCGAGTAAATCAACGAGCGAAGCGAGAATCAACAAGCGAAGCGAGAATCAACAAGCGAAGCGAGTTGATTCGAGCCAACACTCCACTCAAACTTCACTCAGTCAAACTTCCCTCAGTCAAACTTCACTCAGTCAAACTTCACTCAGTCAAACTTCACTCAGTCAATCTCACTCAGTCAAATCTCACTCATCAACTCGCTTCGCTCGTTGATTCGCTCGTTGATTCACTCGCCCCCTTTCTGCTATTGTTACTTACGTGCTTCTCCTGTAAAACTCGTAATACGTAGGACCGTTCATCTCGAATTGCGCAGCCACCAAAAGCAAAACACCAGCGATTACCGTACAATTTGCTCCAACTAATTATTTATTTATGTATACATTAATTCAGTTCGCGAGAAAATTCAAATTTTAGTCAGGTCAAGTTGAAGATTTTGTTGTTTGAAGCGTAATTGGTGACGGGAAATTCCAAAACAGACAGAAAGACTGACTAAACACTCGAGAAGTGGTCAACAACACAAAGACACCCACACCCGATTACCATAATCCACTTGTCCTTGCATCAATCACCACCCACCAGAATCGCTTCACCACACCACACCACCCAATATGGCCGTCATCTACTACCGCTTCAAATCCCAGAAAGATTCCCTCATGTCCACCATCAAGTTCGACGGAACAGGACTCACCGCGTTCGAGCTCAAACGCGAGATCATCCAGGCCAACAAACTCACAAACTCGACCGACACAGACATCTTCATCTACCACTCCGAGGACCCGGACCGCGAGTACAACGACGACAACGAGGTGATTCAGCGTGCCTCGACGGTCTTGGTGCGCCGAACGTCGGCAGGAAAGAAGGGAAAGGGAAACGTGCTCCGGTACATCGCCGGCAAGCCCAGAATAGTCAAGACCAACCCGGCTGCACAGCCTGTGGCGCAGCCGCTGGCTGCGCCACTTGCTGCGCCACAGCCCGTTTCGAGCAACAACAATAATACTGAAGATGACATGATCAAGCAGATGTTTAACCAGCAGGACGACCAATGGAGCCAGCAGCAAGCGATTTTGGCCACCGCGCAGCGTGTCGACAACGCCAGGACCAACACCAAGCTCGACGAGACCATTCCGGAGTACTATATCTGCTACAAGTGCGGTGAGAAGGGCAAGCATCACATTCGGAACTGTCCAAAGAACAACGACCCGAACTGGGAGGGCATCAGGATCAAAAAGACCACCGGTATTCCCAAGTCGCACCTCAAGACGATCGATAATCCCACCGAGATTCTGAACGACCCGAACCAGAACTACATGGTGAACGAAGAGGGCAAGTACGTGGTTGCAGTGGCCGACAAGAAGGCGTGGGAAAACTACCAGAAGATACAGGAGAACAAGCACGAGGACGACGATATCGAGGTGGACGACCCGGAGCTCAGAGACCCTAGCACCGGCAAGCTCTGGAAGAGCCCTGTCCGCACAAAGTGCTGCAACAAGTGCTACTCGAGGCTGTACATAGAGGACCTGCTGCTGGACGCGGACTTCAAGTGTCCGAACTGCGGCCAGGAGGACGTCTATTTGGACTCGCTGGAGGAGGACAAGGAGCTACAGGAGAAGGTGGACGCGTTTTTGGCGCAGCGGAAGAGGAAGCTGGAAGATGAGGGGGAGGAGGGCAGAAAGAGGCAGCAGCAGCAGCAGCAGCAGCAGCAGCAGCAGATGGGTGGGATGATTCCAATGATGGGATTTGTGCCGTTCATGTGACGACGACGACGGGAGCAGCAAAGGAAGCGAGGAACGGGCGTCGTAGTGCATGATCGTGAGGAATCGCTGATTTCCAGTGCTAGAAGCACGCATACGATGACAAAGGTACACAGTCTCGGCTTTGTATTTGCTTTGATTGAGCCATGACAGAGAAAACTACGTAGTCGTTACAAATAATCGGTAATGTCACTTGCTTGGTTGCGAGAAAGTTGAGAGTCAAGGGTCACGTGATTGTAGTCACAGGCATGTATTAGTTCACGTGACCGTAATCACGTGATGTGATTGAGCTTGGCCTGCCAGCCGTCGCGGGTGGCTCTGGCACCGTGCGGTTACAGTGGCGATACAAAACTCTGTATTTGAAGGTGCATTACGAACAAAGACTAGTCCAACAGCCCCGATGGGGCAGCTTGGTTGGTGTGGTGGTCGGTGGTCTAGAGAACGGATTGATGGGGTGGATAGGTTGGAATTGGGTGGTTAGGGTTTGATAGGTTGGATAGGGTTTGGTAGGTTCGAATAGATTAGGGTGTGAAAGGTTCGATTGAACTCGACTCGCTCGCTTCGCTCACGAGTCTCTCATCGTGCCACTCGAATACGAAATCACCGCCCACTTCCCGCTCGCACACCACAGCTCTCCATGCTCGTTTCCCAGACTCCTCCAGTACTCGCACAGCTCCTCGTCCTTGCCGTCCGGCAGACCCGCACAGACGTCTGCCTTGCAGGTTCTCAGAGCCAGCAAGTGGACTCCCGAGCTGGCCAAGTCGCCGATGGCGGTCTTGAAGGGCGTGTTTCTCGGCCAATGTCTGTCTCCGGTCAGCTTTCTGTAGTTCAGGTCGCCCTTGACCACCACCAGCGTCGAGTCCTGGAAGTACTCCCACAGCTGCGAGCCGCCGAAGCGGGTCTCTGCGGGGCTGATGTTCCAGTAGTCGAGGTCGATGGTCCAGAACTCCGACTCGGCCAGCTCGAACCGGCCGCTCTGGCGGTACGACTCCAGCTGCTCGACGAAGAACTCCACCTCGGCACGGTGGTCGCCGAACACCGACTCGTCCAGCAGGTCCCGGACCAGCACGTGGTAGTCCTTGACCATCGTGTCGCTCACCATCCAGGGTCTGCTCTTGCAGTGGATCACCACCTTTCCAACGAGCCCGGCGTCGAGCACAAACAGCGCCAGCACGAGGTCGGTGAACAGCTCGAACCCGGAGTTGTCCAGCACAATGTCCAGCCTCTTCTGCGCCACAGGCACGTCCGGGCTCACGAGCCGCTGCCACGCCTCCGGCAGATCGTTGGCCAGGATGTTTTTGGCCGACTTGGCCCGCGCCTCCTTCCCCTGGACAGACTTGATATCCTCCAGCGTGGCGTTGGCCAGCAGAGACAGGTCTGTGGCGTTTCCCCACAGCGAAACGTCCACAAACTCCTCAAAGAGGAACCTGAGCGTCTCGGTGTCGATAGGGTTCGAGTAGGTTCGGGTAGGTTCGACTCGAGCATCCTGAGCGGCCTGGTCGGCCCGGTCAATCTGCTCCTTGAGAGCCTTGTATCTCAGAATGAGCTCGTACACCCCGAGAGCGGACGACTCGAACGTCTCCCTCTTGAGCCGGTCGAACACGTCGAAGTCGGCCCACTCCGGCCTGGACTTGATCGACGTGTCCAGACGCCGGTACAGGTAGCACTCAATGAACAGCCAGGGCCCGGTGAGCCAGGTAACAGGGCCGGTCCGAGCAGTCCAGCCGGCGAGGGTCTCGTTGTACGAGGCCAGGCCGGGGATTTGGGCAACGCTGGCCTCGTCAAACGGCCGCAGGGGCTCGTCGTGCGCCATCTCGCGCAGAAGCTCCTCGATCTCGGCCACGATCTGCGCGCCCTGGTCCCGCGCGAGCGGGTCGGAGCGTCTCGAGGATTCGAGCAGGGTGTCCGAGATGGCGGTCTTCAGGATCTTTGGCCATCTCTCCCGGCACGTGGAGAACCCAAACGAGTGCGGGTCGTTGTTCATGTAGTGGGGCGGGACGGTGGACATCGCAGAGTCAACAATTAACGGGCGAAGCGAGCTGGCGGGATAGAGTCAACGAGCGAAGCAGGTTGACGGCGTGGGTAGGGAGAGAATTAGGTTAGTGAGGTTCACCAAAAGCAGAGCGAGGCAAGTAGGTTCGACTCGCTCTTGGCTCGCTTTTCGCTCCTCGCCACCCCGAAAAAATTCGGCCCATCGACGCGACGCGGGCACAGCGAACACACGAGCAAAGCGAATACACGAGCGAAGGGAGTGGAGCCGTGAGAGTCAGGTTCGAGCCGGCGAGCAATCAGACTACTTGCCTCGCTCGCTGCTCCGCATCCGTGCAACTCCCATGAACCGCGTCCATGTGAACCCTAACCGACCCAATCGACCCCAACCGACCCCAACCGACCCTCAGTCTCCATTTCAACAACAATCAAAGCTCAACAGCTCCATGGTCGGGCACCCGTCCGCTCGTCGATCGTGGTTTTCGGTCAACTATACACCTACTGTGATCCTTCGAATACCCCAACCGGGTTTTTGGTATTTTTCACTTCAGCTTGGAGCGTTGAACGCGAAAAGCGAATCGCTTCGCTCGTTCAATCAGAACTTGCTTAGCTCGTTGTTCGCTCGTCGTTTGCTTCCCGCCGCTCCTCCCTATCCACCCTAAATACATGATCGGGATTCAAAATCCCCCGCCCGTCCATCGCAAACTTGATCTTCCTCATCAAGTCCACCGCGTCCACCCCCAGCTCCTTCTCCAGAAGCTCTCGCTTGTCGCTCACGCCGATCCCGTGCTCGCCAGAAACCGTCCCGTCCAGCTCGACCGCCAGCCTCGACATCTCGTTGATCTCGGAATGCGCCACGGCGGCCTGCTCAGGCTCGAAAATCACCAAAACATGCACGTTCCCGTCTCCAGCGTGGCCCGCGGCCGTCGCAAGCAGCCCGGCCCGGCTCAGCCGCTCCATGGTCCGCGTGATCAGCTCTGGCAGCCTCGAGACAGGAACGCACACGTCCGTGGGCAAAACAATCGCGTTGGGCCGGATCTGCCGCGCCCATTGTAACGAGTTCCACAGCAGGGTCTTCCGGACCCGCCAAATGTCCTCCTGGGAAGCCTCGTCCCGCGCCACTTCCACATTAAACCCCCGATTCTGCCGGGCCACCTCCTGCACCGTTCCAATGGCCTCTTCCAAAGAACTCTCGTTGGCCGCGCTCAGCTTCACCAACAGCAGATTGTACGGGGCCCACTCTCGGTCTCCGCCCGTCCCCGTCTCGCTGACCGCCGTCATTTGCCGCTCGTCCATCAGCTCGATGGCGTTGCAAACTACGCCCCGCTTCACCAGGTCGCCAACCACCCGCGTGGCGTCCCCGAGCTCCTTGAAGTTCATCATCGCAATCACCTCGTTCTTCGGACGCACATGCAGCTTCAACGTGGCCTCCACAATGATCCCCAGAGTCCCCTCCGAGCCCACAAACAGGTTCGTCAGATTGTAGCCGTTCGACGACTTGCGTGGCCTCTTCTTGGTCTTGATCACCGTGCCGTCGGCTAGAACCACCGTCAGAGACAGAATGTTGTCCTTGGCGGCCCCAAACCGCACCGCGTTGGTCCCGGAGGCGTTCGTCGCCAGAATCCCACCAACAAGAGCCCCGGGTGCCGGGTCCGGCCCGTACAAAAGCCCGTACGGCTTCAGATGCTCGTTCAGCTCCATCCAGCCCACCCCAGGCTGCACAACCACGTCCAGGTCCTCCTCGTGCAGCTCCAAAATTCGGTCCATCTTCCCCAAATCAACGCAAACACCTCGTCTCGTCGGGATGTAGTGTCCCTCGATCGACGTGCCTCCACAGTACGGCACCACGGGGATCCGCAGCTCATAGCACGTCCGCACCACCGCAGAAACCTGCTCCACCGTCTCGGGATAAACCACCAGCGACGGCCTCTCGTCGTCTTTCGGCACCACAAACCGCGACGGGTCTCCGGAATGGCTCGCGAGCTCGCCGGGCGACGTCGTGACGTTCTGCGGGCCCACGATCCGCGTGATCCTGGCGATTCCCAGCTCCAGCTCGCGGGCGGACGCGTACTGCAGCGGCTCGCACTGCTCGATGGGCCTCGTGGAGCGGTCGTCGGAATCCCGCGGCGCTCCGCCAGCCACAAAATACCCGGCGAGGCCGCTCAGAGCACACAGGGCCCCGGCCATGGCCACTTTGGGCCAGCCACGGGCCTCGCCACCAGAGGGTCTTGTCGGGGGGTTTCGGGCTGTACCGGTAATTGCGCGCCCCGGAGCGCATTTTGGACGCCGAAAAACACGCACGCCTGTTCTCCACATGCCATATAGTGTATCTGCCGGGTGTGGGCGCGTGGGCTGACCGCGTGGGTGATGTCTTTGGGGAACAGAAGAAACAAAGGGAAAAGCTGTATTTGTTTATCTAACAAGATCTCGCTTTTTTTTTTTTTTTTTTTTTTACGCCAGAAAAATCTAGGCGGTGTAAGGGTGTAGTAGTGATCTCGGGCAGACTTGCAAGTTGCAAGAGTCGCCAATTACACAGAAGTGTCGGTTGGTTGTACATTAATTTGTATAATTCTGTAGCAAAGCACCGGGAACAATGGCAGCAAAGCGGTTGCAGCAAGAAGAGGACAAGTTAGCCGGCGTTCGCTAGGGCAACAATCGCCATTTCCCCTAATCCTCAGTCCTCAGTCTTGCAGACCCTGCCAATATCAGCTCCAGCTCCACGGCCACCATTCGTTATACTAGGTTCAGCTCCACGTCAAGATCCGACCCGACCCTTTCACTCGCTCACCGCCCCGCTCGCCGGACTCGCCGGCCGCGGCCGGTTCACGCCGCCCCAGCCGTCCCTCCATACAGCTTGTTGATCGTCACCTGTGCACCACTCCGAACAATCCGGTTACCCCCCGAGTCGTTATCGATCGGCACAGACTTATTCTCAATCCTCTGCTGCTTCCAAAAGAGAGTCTCAGAACCACCCAAAACCCCAATCCTCATGGTGGCCAGCAGGTTTCGGGCCGCGTTCGAGTGCGCATACACAGCGCCGTTGAACGCAGCAGTGGCGTCGCGGCCATGCGCTGCTTTGATCAGAGGCAGGCCTCCGGGATGGTCTCTAGCAAACGGAGTAACGTCATGAATGATCCCCGAAACAACCACCAGAAACCGGTCTGGCGAGCTGGACGCGAGCCTGCGGAACTCGTCGGGTGACAGCACCGGCAGACGGTCAATAGGGATTCCCCAATTGAGCTGGGATCGTTTGTTGTCGATCAGCTTTTGTTGCTGCTGCACAAAAGACTTATCGATGATGGATGTCGAAGTGTGGCGCAGTTCCGACACCAGCCCCAGAAAATGGAAAATCCGCACCAGCCACTTTGTCGGATCAAACGAGATGAAATCGGGGCCGTTTCGATAGTCCACCGGAAACTCGTGATGGAAGTTGAGATTCCCTTCTCCGAGCGTAACAATGTTGAGCAACATATTGTTGCGTGGCGATTTGGTGTCGTTGTATGGCCTCGTTCCAGCGGTATGGCCAAACGAATTGAGCGCAAAAATGGCGTTCTGTACGAGAACGATCTTGCAGAAGCCCGCATATAGCAACCCGCCCATGTAGTCGTCCCAAAACCATCCACAAACCACACAGGGAACCACAAGTCCCACGAGGACAAACAGTGTCAGGTAGTTTTCTAGCTGCCATTGAACTATACTGGCATTCGGGAGCTCGTCCAGCTTGCTCTCCTTAATGGCTCTGACCACCTTTGGGTTGTGGATCAAAATCATCCAGCCCACATGACTGAACAAGAAGCCCCGTCTGATGTTGTGAGGATCTCTATCGGCCACATCGCAGCACCGGTGGTGTGCCCGATGTGAAGAGCACCAATTTTTCGCTGACGTAATCCCTGCGCCACAGCTGAGTGTGGCTAGGGCAAGCACCAACTTATCGTTGTTGATGCTGAAGGTCCCGTGGCACCAGTAACGATGGTAGACGATATTCACAGACAAGACAGTCACAACGTAGTTGAGTGCGGCAAAATAAATCGTCTGTCTCACCGGTGGTACGTTGCTAGAAAGTAGCACCGCCACTCCGATCAGGGGTACCACCACTACAATCATGAAATTCTTCCAATGGATATGTCTGTACCAGTTTCTAACGGTCCAGGATCGCTCAGAAATGTGCTTGCGTAGCAACGTGGACGCTGTGTTGGCCATTTGAACCCTGTGGCGGCCGGTTTTGAGCCTCACCTTCGTGGGTATTGGCACGTGAACATTTTCTGGTTTGGCAACGTTGATGTTGTACTTGGCAAGCTCAGCTTCCGGATACTCAGCCTCGGGAACACTCATCATCAGGATTAAGGCAAATGGCAGTCACCAGAAGGACCGCGAGCTTGGAAAACGGAGACAGCACAGTTGACGATGAATGATCTAGCTTCATGAGGTCACTTCATTTGTTCTGGAAATCAGAGAGCAAGAAAAAAATCTTACGTCATTAGTCAGCGATTACGTACTTCAATTAATTTCACACGAAGCAAGATGTTGCAAGATTGGGGGTGCTGGTTGATCCAACGTTGACGGCCTGACTGCAGCGCAAAAAGAGGGAACGCTCCAGAAACGAGGGAGGTTTCTGAGCCTCCAATATCTGTGCTCTGTTGTAACCTCGTCCATTGACCTATGCAGATATCTTTTACAGTTCTACACCACGCTCAAGCTTACTTGACATAGCCAGCCACATATCTGCTGTATTCCACATCTTTGAAACTCCTATCTACTGCCTTCCTACACTTTTACTGCCCTTTCAACACTATGTTCTCTTAAACATCTTATTCGCCAGATTACATAATCAACAATGTTCACTCTGCACAGCCTCGAAAACCAATTATTGTATTACACAGCTATTGTTTGGTGACGTTGATATGAAGCTCAGGCTTTGGAGTGGTGACAGCATCAATCAAAAGCTTCACAACCTCGGATTTCTTGGTTTGGGCCAGCTTGGTGATGTTGGCCAGTTCCTCTTTGACCTGGTTTTCGGCCTCAAGCTCGAGCTGCTGGTTGGATCCAGAGAACTCGCTCTCGAACTTCTGCAACTCTTCCTCCTTCTTTTTCTTGTACTGCTCAATCTCACTCTGGGCGTCCGACTTGGCGGCCTTGAGCTTTTGTGCACGGTCTAAATGGTGTTAGTATGTAGGTGGCAATGACTGAGCGAATGTCGTACTTACATTGTCTGGCTTGAGAGACAATTTCCTGAGCCTCTTTCTCAGTCTGTATTCAGGTGATTATGTTAGTAAGCCGGCCGATGTTGGACCTTTTGGATGTAGTTATCGTACCTTTAGCAGACTTTGGATTCCCGACTGTATTATAATATGTTAGTAAATTGGTTGCTTGAATTGGAAAATGCCACACAAACAACTCACCATTTTGCAATTGTGGGTAGCGTATTCGATTGGAAGTTCGGCGAAACGATTAGTCTTATCAGAATAGTGCTAGAGAGTACACAATCGGGAGAGAATGTATATAAGTATTGGCTTTATCGTCGCATCTGTGTCTTCGTTGTTCCTGTTGCAGCCAGGAAAAACAGAACGAAACTTGCACGGACAAAAAATGGCAGAGTGGCGGGTGCGCAAAAAAGTGGCGGGTGCGCAGCCTGGTGTGGCGGGTGCGCATCACAAGTACTGCAATGGCTGGACACTTTGACGGGTCCAAGCACAAAGAGGACTCAACAGTACAAGCTGGAAGGGCGGTGTAAATGGGATGTTGACGAGTGGCTCATTGAGTGCCGTTGCCGCCGGTATTTTTGGTCTCCCTTTTGATCAAGCTATACTGCCCGGGACAAAGACCCGTGTCCACGACACTAAACAGGAAGTCTTTTGGGTACTGGTGGGCATCGACAAGATGGAGACGCCTTTTGCGATGACTGGACAGAACCCGGGGGCAATTGGGCACAAAACAGCGCAGAACAGGCTCTCCTCTGTCTCTGCGAGCAGCCACCAGTGGGCTGTGAGTTTCCTCGATGTGGAGGTCCAACAGGTGCGAGCTGGGCAGATTCCGATGGCAGACGGAACAAACGTTGGAATGAGATAAGAGGTAGTGGTTCTCGAACTCGGATTGCGACTGGAACGTTGGCGGCGAGCGTGAACACGGGGGGAGAGTGCAAGTGATCGCCAAGTTCGTGGGCGGAGAGGGCGAAATCAGGGGAGGGGCTGAGTCCACTGAGTCTTCAGCATCGTCTGCGGTTCGTTTGGGCATGTCATGAGTGTCTCGGGGGCCACAGCATTCTCCAGAAGCTGCTTCAATGAGTCCGATGGAGTAAGAATTGAATGAAAAATAGACCCGATCGACGGTATTGCAGTTTTCGCGTCGATCGACGCAAGTGTTACTCACCTGCAGCTTTTTTTTTTTTAGTGCACTTAAGTGCTTTAAATGGCTAGTCATCTTTGCTGATCTGGCAGAGGAAGCAGGATATCCGGGCGTTGAACAATGGAAGAGACGTCACGGGGTAAAAGAGGGGCTGCGGAGCTGGCGGACTCGGTTGTGGCGCCGTATCCGGCCAACTTGATGACGAACCGGACGAAAAAACCGTGCCGAGAGGAGGCTGTCGTTGTGGACTCAGACAACATCAACGACGCGATCAACGAGCAGATCCGGAAGACCGACGAAGCCGCCTCCACAGGCGGCCAGTCGTATGTGCACGGACCTTTGGACCCGATTTTCGGCCAACGCCGGGCGTTTCCGGTGTCTATCGACCTTTCGGAGGTGGATCTGTCCAAACCCCCGCTAGATGTGCACACGTATCTGGCCATGGTGCGTCTGGAGGCGCAGCAGTTTGACGCCGAGAAGCTGGCTGAGAGACGAGAGAGCACCGGGGAGTCGGAAGGCGACGGATTGGAGCAGGACGAGGGTCCTGTGGAGCCGCAAGCGGCAGATTTGCCGCTCGAGTATTTGGAGGAGTACCGGAAAGAGCGAGTGAGGTACGAGGAGTTCCGGTCGACACTGACGGAACTGGACGCCGTGGACCTCCCAAAGTCACACAAGGCGTGGAAGTACTTTGTGTTCAACAACGAGCCGAGTCTGGAGCTTGTGGCGCAGGTGATCGAGGAGAACGAGGCGATGAGGCTGGTGGTGTACTTCACCAAGTGGCTGAACCGAGACGTGAATGCCAACTTTGAGAGGTGGCTTTTTGCGGTTTTGAGTGCCGTCGACGATCTTTTGGACGCGTCGGACGTTTCTGTGGTGCGGGCGCTGGGCAAAAAGGCCAAGAAGCAGCTGGAGGGGCCTCTGGACGAGCGGAACGAGCTGGTCATGAAGAGGGTGTTGGCGATTGTGGGGGGGTTCTACAGCCAGCGAGATCTGCTACTCGAATCAACGAGCGGAGCGAGTTGATGAGTGGAGGGAGTTGAGTGGAGGGAGTTGAGTGGAGGGAGTTGAGTGGAGGGAGTTGAGTGGAGGGAGTTGAGTGGAGTGAGTTGAGTGGAGGGAGTTGAGTGGAGGGAGTTGAGTGGAGGGAGTTGAGTGGAGGGAGTTGAGTGGAGTGAGCTGAACAGAGCGAGTATCAACTAGCGCTTTGTTGCTTCTCAAACCAAAAATATCCACACTCACGAAGCGAGTTGATGAGCTATTGAAGTTGATGAGGTAATGAAGCTGTTGAACTTGCTTCGCTCGCTTTGCTCGTTGATTTGTTGATTCAATGAGCATAAAAAATCACCCAGGAAAACGACAAGCGAGTCCCCGATGAGACCCCGATGAGACCCCAATGAAAACCGGTACCCACACGACCGCCCGGAGCTCGCAGAGAAACAGCCAGTCGCATGACCGGATCGAATAGTGGTACCCACGACTATCGATGAGTGCCAAGTTCACATTCATATCAGAACACCTTTTTAGCTTGATACCGGCGATTATCACGGGAATAACACACTCGCGGTATTCAAGCCAGAAAGTTGTCCCGCCAAGTTGGATCTTAGCACACACGGAATGACGTAGCCACCCATGTCCGCAGCACTGAGTGTGATCTCTCTCTCGTCTGATGTCGATGGATCAGGGAACACTTCTGGTGTAAGGATGTACAGTGAAAAAAGCTTGAGTCACGTGCAAGGCGAATCAACGAGCGAAGCGAGTTGATGAGCGAACGACGAGCGAACGACGAGCGAAGCGAGTCGTGAGTGATGATGTTTATTGAATCAAAAAATCAATGAGCGAAGCGTCATCACTCACAACTCGCTTCGCTCGTCGTTCGCTCGTCGTTCGCTCGTCGTTCGCTCGTCGTTCGCTTGCACCGCCACAGCAGATTCAGTGTGGCGCAGTCTCTCAGAGGTGGCGTATTTTCTTGGGAGCCATAAATACAGAAGTACTGATAATGAATTCAATCGATTACTACAACAGACAGTCCTCACTATTGGAACTATGAAGAGCTATCTTTGTGTATTTTCGGGCGGTGCTACATTCTTCTTTGCCCGGGTGGTTCCTGCGGGCCGGGGCGGCTTTGTGTATCTTAATTAGAGAGATGCTATAGGCACCAACGAGCGAAGCGAGTTAGTTCGCTGATTGAATGAACAATTTGTTGATTCAGTGAACATTTCGTTGATTCAATAAACATTTCGTTGATTCAATAAACACTTCGTTGATTCGATAAATAAACATTTTGTTGATTCAATTAACATTTCGTTGATTCGCTACACTCATCAACGAGCAAAGCGAATCAACTCGCTTCGCTCGTTGACTCGCTTCGCTCGTTGCTTCGCTCCCTCTATTTAATGCTCAACAACTTCACATCAAAAGTCAGCTCCGAGTTGGCTGGAATGCCCGGCAGCTTCTTCGATCCGTAGGCCATGGCCGGCGGAATCACGATTCTTCTCTCTCCGCCAATGGCCATGCCGGCCACACCGAGATCCCAGCCCTTGATGACCTCGCCCTTACCAAGACCAAACAAGAATGGCTTGCCAGCAGTGTTCTTGTCGAAAACCTTGCCGTTCTTGAGCTTTCCGATGTATCTGACACCAACCTTCTGGCCCTTCTTGCACACTGGCCCGGTTCCAACGGTTCTGTCCTCGATGGTCACGCCTCCTTGCAGCTGCTTGACTGGGAACTTCTTGGTCTCCTTGGTCTCCTTGGGGTCCTTAGCGTCCTTAGCGTCCTTCTTGGTCTCCTTCTTGACCTCCTTCTTGGTCTCCTTCTTAGCCTCCTTCTTCACCTCCTTGGCTGGCCCGGTCGGACCCTGCTCCAGCTCCTTGTTGAACTTGACAGACTTCTCCTTCTTCTCCTTCTTGGCGTCCTCCTTGACGTCCTTCTTGGTCTTCTTGGTCTCCTTGACCTGCTCCTCCTCGGCCTGTCTCTTCTTGCTCTTCTTGTCCTCGTCCTCCTTCACGAGCTGCTCGATCTTGCCCTCCACGTCGTCGATGTTCTCCAGGTCGTCCAGGTCGAAGTTGTCGCCGTCGACAATCTCGTCCTCGTCCGGAGTCAGGTCGTAGTCGTCGCTGCCGTACTCCTCGTCGGAGGAGTCGTCCTCCTCGGAGTCGGAATAGTCGTCCTCCTCCTCGTCGTACGGGTGCTCGACGTAGTTTCCGGTCAGGTGGATGGCGTAGGATCCAGTGACAACAAAGTAAACCTCCTCGTCTGGGAGAATGGTGAGGTCCAGGGTCTGCTGGAACTGTTGCTTGGGCGAAAGCGTGCACACGATGTGCTCCTCGATGGCGTCGTCGTCCTCGATGGAGTCGGAGTCGGAGTCGGAGTCGGAGTCGGAACCGGAGTCGGAGCCGGAGTTCTCAGAGTCTTCCTCGTCGGCCTCCTCGTCCTTCTTCTCGTCGCCCTCCTTCACCTCCTCGATCTTCACGTCGCCCTCTTCGTCCTCCTCATCGCTCTCGTCCTCGTAGAATTCGTCGTCAAAGTCCTCGTCCGAGTCGTAGTCGTCGAAAGCAACCGACTTCTTGAGGATTCTGAGCGTCGATGGCTCCTCCTTGTCGTCAACAGCGTCGGGGTTGACAGCAGCCAGAGTAAGTCTGACGGTGACTGGGAAATCCTGTGGCTGGCACGGCTCTGGGGAGAACGGTTGCAGCTCCAAGTTGTAGGATGCGAGTGGAAGCAGTGCGGACATTGTGTGTGTGTATGTGTGTGGAATCGGTGGGTGGGTTATTCCTTGACAGCAGGCTAAGAAGACAGTACAGCTCTGATTTATATAGATGGAAAATTTTCAGTTTGTGAAAAATTAGGAAAAAAAAAAATTTCAGAAATTTTCTTTTCTTTTTGTGGACCGAACAATACTGCGCGGCTCAACGGCTGCGGGGCGCGCAAAAAGGAACATGCACCTGATACAGATGACGTCGACCGACGGGTCTACACGTACGCGGTACCCCTACTTGTTTTATCTTCTTGCTGCTCACTAATCAACCGACTCGCACCGCTCGTCGGCTTGCATTCTTCTTACATAGTACACCTTTAGAACACCATAGCGTGAGGTTTGTCACCGCTCTTGAGCGAGAACGAAGAGGCCAAGTACTGCTTCAGCAATGGGGTCTTCTTGATCTCGGACAAAAGAGCCTTGTCAATCACCTTTTGGTCCTCGACTCTCTCGGACTTGATCTCCTTCTTGGCAGCACCGTCGGCGAAGAACTCCTTCTCAGACTTGGTGGACTTGGAAGACTTCTCTCTGGCAAAGTAGGCAACATCGAACTTGGCCAGGTCGAGACCGCTCACGTCCACGGTGGTGGAGGTGGCAATCACGTATCTGACGTTGACTCTTCTGAGTGGAACACCGTTGACCTTGAAAGGACCAGAGACAAGCAGAGTGTTGTCCTCGAGGTTCTTCAAGTACACGACTCTCTTACCTCTGAATCTGCCAGCAAGCAAGATCAGAACGGTACCTGGGACCAAGCTGGATCTCAACTTTTGTGGTCTCGAGGCCTTTCTGGATTGCTTGGCAACTGGCAGTTGCTCAGCTGCGTACCATTTTTGTGTCTATAAGGGGGGTTCGTGTTAGTAGAGATTCAGCTTTGGCAATCTTTGGGTGAAAAATCGGCATTAGAGACGCAAAATCGGACCGATCAACGCTGGATGTGGGCCCTTCTGACCGCACAAAGTGGGGAGTGGTGCTTTGAAGCTCGGTTTCGAGGCTCGTGGTGACACAGTGTGAGATTATCTGGTGTTGACTGGTCTCAGATGGTGTAGATGTTCACTCTGTCCAATGGCCCGATTTTGGTGTACTTTCGCCGGAATTCTCGGCAGTTCTGCTGCTGCTGCTGCACATACGCTGACCATCTTGAATCTAGTTGGTTTGGTTTGGTATTTGTAGAGTCAAAGTGCACTGGTGAAGGCTTGTTAAAGTGTGCAAGTTGAAAATACAGAGTTGGTGAGGATGTTGAAAAAATTTCGAGCTTCCCGCGGCCCGGCAAATCCTCAAGGGCCGCCGGGGGAGCCACCGCGAGGCACCGCGAGGCACCGGGGGCCGCCGCGAGCCTCCGGGGCCAGCTTCGCGAAGCCATCGCGGCAGCCCAGTACAATCACCAGGGGCCGGTGGGCAGCTCCGGGAACTTTTCGCGGCCGCTGAATTTTTTACACGGACGGGGAAATTTTTGAATCGTCCCGTCCAAACACACCTCGCACCAGAAGACGCAGTCACATATTGGCTGGGACACGACCACACTACCGTCTGCAACGAGCACCCTGCTATGCTCGGTACTTGTAGCACACAAGTGAGTGACGGCTTATGCGAACGATCAGAAATCAGGCCGATTGAGCGAATGATCGCAGGTGGCACGCACGTGCATCACCTTGGGGTCTGGAAAGATGGATCTGAACGGCAACCTACAGCCAGAAGCTCTCAAAGGAGTGAATCAAAAACATCCCCGATAGTATAACTACTCTTTGTATTAAAGACCGTAATCGTTCGAGCTGGGCCGATTGACTGGACACAAGCGACGGTTGTTCCATCAACATGCAACGAATAGACACGCTGATACAGTCACAGTTGATGGGGACAACGTGAATCGAAGTGGTATCAGCCGGCAAGTTCTGGGAACCTAAACCTTTCACTCAGGCCAACTCCCATTGATCCGCTTGCGAACGATACCGCTCTCGGTGTCCTGTATCAGTTTCCCCACAATTGAGCGATTGAGACTCTGAAATGAGAGGCAGTCCACGGGGTCGTGCGTGACACATGTTGGAGTTATCTCCGAAACAGGGGGTGCGGTCACGTGACACAGAACTCAGCGGACCGAGGAGCTAGTAAGGTCCAATTGTTTGAGTGTGATTGGCATGTGCTTTCTAGTCTAGCTGGATTTGGTCATATCAGTCTAGCCAAAGTGCTTTTTGAACCGGACTCTAGTCTTGCCATATTCTCTTCAACTTGATCTTTTGATCCTTTATTCGTCTTGTCAGCAGCTTCCTACTTCATCAGCTCGCTTTGCTCGTTGGATCTCCCTACATCGCTCTTTGCTTTGAACTCGTCAATTATAATTACACACCAAAAAGTTATCATACACGTACAGCAAGCAAAGCGGAATCTACTACGAAATGATCGGTGAAACTTAACGAAAATCAGGGGAAAGAGATTGAAAGATACCCTTTTTGCCAAACTTTGGCCAGTTTCGCCAGTTTCGAGTCCCACTGGAATCTGCAAACTGCAAATCATCTCTTGACTGAGATTCCTCTTTCAACTTGACTGAACCCACTCAATCACTCGATCTAAATCGGTTTTCTCTCAGTCGTCAACATCCCAAAAGCTCTCAATCCTCTCTCAGTTCTCAGCCACTCAATCCCTCCCAGACGCAGGTTTTTGGAGACACAGTCAATATAGTGGTCTCTGCCGAGCTCCGAGGTCCAATCGATGTCATTCGCTGTTTAGATTTTGTTTTGCGAGTCATTCATATAGAAGGTATTCAAATCATGATCCTTCTGCTGTCCATTTCTGTCCACACTCAAGAACAAATCACTCCAAAA
Organism: Ogataea glucozyma; assembly: GCA_003706155.2. Classification (NCBI taxonomy): domain Eukaryota; kingdom Fungi; phylum Ascomycota; class Pichiomycetes; order Pichiales; family Pichiaceae; genus Ogataea; species Ogataea glucozyma. The sequence goes on from PPKO02000050.1 coordinate 57,743, forward strand.
CTCGTCATTCAACGCCCAGTATTGATACTCCAAGTTCTCGGAATGTTCCACGGGGTTCAACGGGGACTGGTTCACCTGGTCGCCTGGCTGACCATTGTTGAACGAGCCCATGAGCTGTTGCAGACGCGGCGATATTGGAGACGCTCCTGGCCCCGGAACGGTACCGCTACCTTGTCGCTGCGGTGCCGACCGCCCCAACAGGGGTGGCGGCATGTTGGGATCCTGGCCGGGCAAGACTTGATACGGGGGCTGTTGGGGCTGTGGGGGAACAGGGTACATCTGGGAAAATTGGGGCTGTTGAGGCGGTTGAGGCTGATTCGAGAACGCCATAGAGAAGGAATTTCGGGGCTGAACAACTGATGAGATCGAGGGGAACCTTGGAGGACCCGGGCCTGGGGACGGACCCGGGCCTGCGCCAGGGCCTCCCCACGTGTGCGTATACGGGGTGGCAAACGCCTGGGCGGCTGCCTTGACCGTATTGGGAGATGCGGGAGGGGGCTGTTGGGGCTGCGGGGGCTGGTTACTTTGGTTCTGCTGTTGCTTCTGTTCCTCTTTCAACAGCCCTTTATACGTGGTCTTGCATTGGCTCAAGAACGTCTGTGTAAACAAGGACAACACCAGTCTCATTTTGCTCAAGAAGTAATTCTTTGGATAGTTCTGCGACGTTCTGTAAATCAATGCCGTCAGGTCCTTGATCACTGTCATGGTCTCCTCGGTCATGAACCCAAGAGGCTCCAGACACGGCACTGAGATGCTCAGATACCGCAATCTCAGCAGCATTCCTGCCGTGTAGATGATTCTAGACGAGTGGAACAGCGGATTGATCGTCACCGCCTCCTCTGAGAGCTCACAGAAATGGCGTAAAGTTAGCACACATGATTGCGTAGACTTCTCGATTGCGTCTGCCAGAAAAGGTGGGACGTTGCGGCCCTCAGGGTCGATCATGTCGAGGCCAAAGATGTTATGAAGGGCGGGTTCGTACAAATATGCCTGCACCGAGAAGTAGTAAGACATGAGGGAATGGTAGAACTGGAGGTCACTTTTTGACAGAGTCTGGATTCTCTGTTTCAGAATATTAAGCCTGCGTTGCATTTCAGCCACTAGATACCTGTGGCGGCTGCTGGCGAGTTCAAAAAGCGAGCTCTGGTCGGTGGTGGAATGGATCCCATTGTGAATCCGGTCGAGCATGTTATTCAGACGAGCAAAAGTGGCCACCATGACGTAGCGTGGATTCCCCGTGCTCTCCAAGTCGACGCAGGTTTGTTCGCAATAATCAGACCACAAAACAGGGATTCTCCTTCTCAAAAATAACGAGATTGACACCGACATCAGATAGCAAACCATCAACAGCCCCTTTTTTTCGAGCTCGTCTATATCTTCGAGGGCTGTGGCTTTTTTTTTCGTGAAGCCCTCTTCCTTGGAGTAAAAAAAATAGGGGCGCCCAGTCAGCCCCAGATCAAGAGCCATCGAGACACACAGAGAGTTGAACATGTGGTAGCGTCTCTGGTGGAACAGTTCGGGCGGCATGTACCAGATACAGTAGAGAAGCATCGACTTGAGCAGTTCAAACGACTTGTCTCCTATTGTGAGCACTTCCCCAGACAGAGTCTGAGAAACAAGGTTCTCCAGCTGCATCTGGAGGTCCAAGGTGATCTCGCCGGGCTCTTTGTCGAGAATCGCCGTGACGTAAACCACCACCAGGAGCAAAACAGGGTTGTTTTTGCGCATGCTGCTGATGCTGGTGTCTTTGGGGAGCTGGATAAAGGGGTAAGAAGGGTGGATTTTCGTGACAAAGAGGTTGATAAACCGCTCGCACTGGCGCTCTGTGACGAACCCGCGCGCTATTAGGTCGTTCTCGTAGTATCCCAGCCGTTGCTTGCACAAGGCGATTCTCTTCTCGGACAGTTCGACAATGTTGGATGATGGAGTCATGGATTGATCGTTGGAGATTCCTTCAAGAAATGAAATCTCCTTCTCGAAACGAGATAGCTGCGACTCGGGGGCGGATCCAGAGGCAGAGGCAATGGAGCCTGTGACAGAGCCGGCAACCGAGCCTGCGACGGATCCTGGAGTAGAAATGGGGGCTGCTGTGGGTGTGGTATATGAGGCGTTTGGGGCTGTTGAATTTGGGGCGTTTGGGGCTGTTGTCGAATTTGAAGTTGGGTTTGCGCCGTTCATCAACTGCTGTATGAGTCCGTCCTTCCTCTCTACCACCCTCTTCAAGTCCTCGATCTGTGCCTCGAGGATCTTGTACTTGGGCGTTCCGTGGCCGCCCGTCTTTTTCTTCTTTCTAGCCTGCGACAGGTCGAACTCGCACTTGCGCTTCGCCTTTATGCACCTGACACACGAGCCGAGCTGGTTCTGTGGATCATACGGCACGCACTTGACCTTGAGCGAGTGGCATGCTTTGCAGGCCACGGTACGTCTCTTCGATGTCTGACGGGGCACACTGGCAGTTTTCTGGCGCTCGGGAGTGCCAGCGTCGGCGGATCGCTCGGTGTCCGAGGAGTTGTCGGAAGACTCCGTGTCATCTGAGGAGTAGTCATCATTTTTCAAGGAGTCCTGGCGTTGTTCAGGGGACGCTGACACGGCTGGATTAGAAGCAGCTGGCCCATTTGGCCCATTTGGCCCATTTGGCCCATTTGGCCCATTTGAGGCTATTGAGCCATTTGGGCCCACAGGGGCTGTGGAAACGCCCTCTGACGACAAAGACACGTCACTGATTGGTCTTTTTGGGGACATTGCAAGACCAGAGAGGGCGGGGCGGTGGACAGTGGTTGGTTGGGTAACTAGGGGTGGATAACGATACTCCAAGGTCCAAGATGTTCTCAAAAGAATTTTTACCACCCCAACTCACAACCCCTATTTTCGCGAATGGGGGCGGCCGATTAAAAGGGGCGGTCAAACACTGACGAACAAAACAGGAGCAACGTGAGCGAAGCTGGCACGGCGAAAGTGAGTGACTAGTGAGTTCGGTGAGCTACGCCGGCGTTGCGTGACTGGCTAGGAGACTTCAGTGAGAGAGTGGGCGCAACTTGAGGTCTTTGATTGGCCCAGTTTCTAAGATCTACGGTCTCCTGCTGCCACCTAAGCGTTTATGCCTGCTGGGCGACGGAGCGCTACATGATCTACACCAGTTCCGTGGGGGCTGCTCGCCGTTCTGTGATCTCCTCGCACTCCCTGGTACCTGCCCCAGTGTAGCTGGGTGAAACCCTACTGGACCCTTCCATACACTTTTTCCACTGATCCGCTGATGACGTAATCAGTGGAGGTGGATGAGCAAATAAGATAAACGTTGGTTGTGAGCCGAGTGATCGGCTATGTATATCCCTGGTGTGATTGGAGACTGCTGGAAATTGGAGAGTTGAGTAGACGGTTGGTTGGGGCGTTGCCTCCGTCAAGAATGTCACAAGTAGTAAATCAATTGGCATTCGTTATCTGCTACGGCCTTCGAACTCTTCGTGATGTGCCACCTGACTCACATTCTTGCTCCCAGCTATTGTTACTGTACCACCTAGACCTACACTCACCTAGACTCCAGATATTCGTGGTAGTTCATTCGTCGTACGGATGCAGAGGAAAGTCGAAGCTGATCGTATTGAAATTGACTGGGTGCCATCGCACCGACACTTTGATCGCTTCAACGCCTTCGGCACCGCAGTTTGACTCGGCAGTTCCCACTAACAGATCCAGCAGGCTCTCACAGGACCAGACACCTCCCATTTGCCCAAGGTCCCGGTCAGTTTGGCCGCTATACTTGTACAACAGCGTCCGGCTTCAGCTTGTTCCGCTTACATAATATCTGACAAAGTGCTCAAACCTTGTGGTCGGCTCTCTGCTCTGGCACACAGGCGAAACTCCATCACCCAATGCGCCCGCCATTGGTCTACTGGTCAAGACCTCTTCCCAAGTTTGCTATTTAAAGATTGTGGCTCCAGGTGATTGCATGGAGGAGCAGAACCAACTGCCGCTTGGGTACCCTCCGTATCCATGGACCTATCTCCCAGTGCAAGCTGCCATTGTGACCCATCTTCATGAGTTTCGGTATACAAACGCGCAGTCGGCCCGATGTGTTGCTCTCTACCTGCAATGCTAGATCCCGGGCCGACCAAACATCTTCCACCACCCTGCCAACAGCGCCCTATGACTTCCAACCTTTGCTTTACTTGTTAGCTCATTGCTTACGTAACCCAACATTTTTCCTCGCTCGCTATTTTTCTCTGTCATTTTTGTTACCCTCCTCCCAAACGAACACCTTTCAAAAAATCTCATCTTTCCACTCCCTTCCTTCTGACCCGTCCGCCCTTGTTTAGCCCCTCCCCAAATACAACCCCATCCCCCCACAATGGACTCCCTTGGCAAAACACTCAACAACCTCTCTCTCTACGAAGTCAAGGCTTACGTGAGAAAAGCGCAAAATGCCGTTCTCAACCTCAGCGAAATGGAGGCGAAAGTGAGAGAAGCCACCAACAACGAGCCCTGGGGAACGTCATCCAGCTTGATGGCCGACATCGCAAGAGGAACATTCAACTACAGAGACCGCGAGGAGATTTGCTCGATGATTTTCCGTCGTTTCACCGAGAAATCGGCGCACGAATGGCGTCAAATCTACAAATCCTTGCAGTTGATGGAGTACTTGGTCAAGCACGGATCGGAACGCTTCGTCGACGACGCTCGTGCCAACGTCAGTTTGGTCACCATGTTGAAGTCGTTTCACTACATCGACTCCAAGGGAGTCGACCAGGGTATCAACGTGCGGAACAGGTCTCGTGAGCTCGCCGCTCTGCTCAATGACGAGGCCAAGATCCGTCAGGAAAGACGCAAAGCCAAGGAAAACGCAAAGAAATTTGGCGCCGTGTCGTCCAATTCCTACTCGGGAAGCTCCTCTGGAGCTCGCGGTTCTTCCAGGGGTCGGATGGCGGACCTGGAGGACGACGACGCCGGATACCAGGGACGTGTTTTCGGCGACGGAGGCGTTTTTGGCCAGAGATTCGAGGAGCAAAGACAGGCTGGGAGCTCGAAGTTTGAGGAGTATGACGTTGGGTCGGATCAGCCGGAAACCTCTTCGAAGCCGCAGAAAAGCCGCACAGCACAGCCCCAAGTGGCCACCAGCAACGTCAATGCGACGGCTCAAGTTGACCAGGTGGATCTGTTTGGTGGCGAGGACGATGACGATGATGAGTTCGACGACTTCCAGAGTGCCACGCCGGCCCAGACGGCGGCGGCTGCAACTCCGGCAACCACGGCCACCCCATCGACTAATTTGGCCGACCTACTGTCAGTGTCCTACAGCCAGCCCCAGCAGCAATTCCAGCAGCCCATACAGCCCCAGCAGCCGCAATTCACCTCGTTCCAGTCTTCTGCAGCTCCACTGGGCTCATTAGGGTCAGTTGGAGCCAGTTCGACTCCCGCCGTGGCTGCTCCGAAGAAAGACGACATTTTCGGCTCCTTGCTAATGACTGCGAAGACCAAGGCCCATACCACGAACGGAAGCACGGCAAAGGCAAGTACGGGAGCTGATTTTGGATCGTTTGGACAAGCGGATGCAAAGCCTGTTGAGAAGCAGGAGAGCAAGCAGCAATCGGGAGCCTCGAATGGTGGGGTTGTTGATTTGTTGTCTTTGTGAGCAACGAGCGAACAACTAACGAGCAATGCGAGCAAAGTGAGCTGTCTGAGGGCTGGTTGTTGTATGAGGGCTTTCAATGTTCTCTAATTTCCCTCGGGAGTTGAGAGCTTTGTGGCAGAATCCTTGGAACCAATCGCCTTGAAAGTTCGAGCTTGTTTCCACCCCATCATTGTTACGCACATCATTTGAAATCGTCCCAATTCTTCCACGCACAAACTTGGAGAATTTGCCTACAGGTGCACGATACTGTGGGTTTCTTATATCTATTAGAATTCAATACTGTAATATAAGCGAACGTTACATGCAAACGATCGGACGACGGGCGAAGCGGGAAAGCGGAGTGACTTAGCTGAGTCGCTGCTCTCTCGGTGAGGAGATTTTGAACGGCAGAGGTTGGCGCAACTTGCTTCGCTCCTTGATTCAAGCGAATTGTTCCCATCAAGATGCACTGCGAACAACAAGTGGGGCGTTTTCCGGGTTTGGTTGATTCCATATTTCATTTGAATTGGATCGGATTGGTCAGTATCAAAAATACCGTTTCAGCTACAACGAATATTGTAATCGCCTGGTCTCAGAGTGTGATGACCTCGGTTCCTCGACTGAAAGACGACAACACAAGGTAACTTTTGGTGACTCCGGGTGACCTCTAGTGGCTTGTGGTGTATTTTGGACGAATCCCTGTGTAATCAAATAGTTTCTATCAAATCTGAGTAGCTCTTAGTGGCTTGAGAGTTTTAGTAGATCCACAAGACTTAGGACGAGCAATGCCAGCGAATCTGGAAGACCCAGCAAAGCCAGTGAGAATCCGTCTTTCCGAGGTCAACTTCTGCTCCAGCTGCTGATTCTGGCCGAGTGGTGACTCAGTGAACCTGCATCCTTATTCTGCTCTTCTTCTGCTCCCATGAGCACATGTTGAAGTCCCCAGGATACGAAATCCCATCCACGTCGCTGATTTCCACATAATAAACATCCCCATACCCGAAACTGACAATGGACGTTGATTGGTGCTCACGCTCGGCTGCGCTGCCTCTTCCACCTTATCATTCCTCACCCAGTTCTCGGTTGTGCTTCACTCGTGGCTCGCGTTCGCCCCGCTGTACATCCTTACACCACCGTGAGCCTGCAATATTTTTCATCACCAAAACAAATCATTTACTGTATCAACCATTCTTGATCAACTCCCTGGCTTGCAACCACTCACGTTTCAAACATCCCTCGTTCATTTCTCCCCTGACTCAGCCAATCAACGGCCGCTCGAGCCCATTCTACTTAATTGCTTCCTTCCGTCTTCAGAAACCGCCAATTCCATCATGGCCATCTACTCGTTTTGGATCTACGACAGACATTGCAACTGCATTTACAGCCGAGAGTACTCCGCCTCCGCCTCCACGTCCACGCCAACGGCACCCGGATCAGCCAGCACGACGACAGATTCGGCTAACGGGACTGGCGCTGGCGCCGGCGCCGGTTCCGGTGTTTCTGGACACTCGTCGCTCAGCTCGTCCTCTATGCTAGCCCAGCAAAACCGACCGCAGGATGCCGCCGGGACCACGTCAGTGAACGCCAGGGTGCTCGAACTGTTGAACGGGGGCAGTATCAATGCGAAAAACGACAGCGACACGTCGAAACTGTTGTTTGGAACGCTGTATTCGATGAGGAAGATCTCTGTTTCGCTGAGTTCTGCAAAAGTAGACAACGAAAACGAGGCCACACACGACTTTTCTGTGTGCAGCTTGAGCAATACTAATACGATGAAGTCGTTCAAGACGCTCAACTACAAATGTCACTTTTATGAGACAATCAACGGTCTGCGGTTTGTGGTGCTGACCGACTCCCATGCTCGCGACTTACAGGGTGCTTTGGCAGAGATATACAGAGAAGTTTACGTTCCGAATATCGTGAGGAACCCGTTGATGCCTGTGGAGTATCGCCAGGGAGAGGTGATCCAGAACGATAGGTTTGTGAGGGAGGCCGATGCTTTTTGGAGTGGATTGCCGGAGTTTATCTCATAAACGACGAGCGGAGCCAGAAGTGAGGAGCATGTGAGCTACGGCAACAGCTCACCTCCTGGTACCCACTGGTGAGCTGTTGCCACCCAATTATCCCTGTATCAACTTGCTCTATGACAATTTTCAGGGTTAGAGTAGGGTCGGATAGGTTGGGTTCTACTCATAATGTAAAACTAAGTCGACTCACCCGCTTAGGATGGGTCAAACAACCCGGTTACCCACTCGCGTGTACTGACTATGCTTGCAAACAGACGTATGGCAACAGTCTGTAACCAGGCGAAGCATTGACGCGAGGGAATCAGATAGATAGATCCGATTATGAAACCAGAGGATCGACTGTTGAGAGGAAGATCCTGCAATGGCATTGTAAGTTCTAGAACATTTCCCGCCGATACGCCACTTTGTGTACCACCTTCAAAATGAAATTCAGTGTGTTTCAAGCCAACGCTCCTTCCACCCCAGACTGAGAGGTCATCGCCAACAGCTGGGGCTGCGTGACCTCCCAGATGCTATCGCCTGGCCCCGCCAGCCAATACCCTTGCTCAATAGCCAATGCAGTAAGACCACAATAGCCCTAGGTAATATTCTTTGGGAAATGTGGGCTAGCCATCTTCGTGCCACGCGACCAAAGCATAGGTGAATAGATGCTCCTCACCAGTCACACATAACTCGCTTGGATTGTAGGTCGCTTCTTGTTATTCCCTGTTGTTCTCTGCGATTGTTCTGTTGTTCTTCTTTGGTGTCCAGTCGCGCATTGCTCGCTTTTTCGCCGATTCATGCTGCACGGAACAACCTGAACTATTGTCTCATGCATCTGCATACAGTCAGTGCATATGCGTGCGTAGGTGGCCTAGTCCCCGCTGCAGGTTTGGTGGCCCTGCATGGCGCACGCGAGGCTCAGCACACGAGCGCAGACCACCGCAGTCGTCCGCAGGGAGCATTGCACGGAACAATCTAAAAAACCGGGCGGCCGCCCGAAATTTCTGGGAAACTCCCCACGGACTCCCTGGTACCCCGCTCGGCGGGTTGTCTCCGGCATGCTCCCGGGTGGCGCGGCGCCCGAGCGCATTACTCACAACGCAACTTCCGTGCTGACTGCATCATGCATGAACATAGCAATCTGTACAGTAAATTTTGTCTTGTTCTTCTTGTTTGTCCCGTTTGTCTTGTTTGTCTTGTTCGCCTTCGCCATTTCGGATTTTTCCATAAAAAAAAATTGATAAAAAAATAAATGTTTTTAGTTGCAATTTGTTTATTGGAAAACGGTTCTTCTTTCTTCAATACTGTACAAACCCATCTCACCCAAGCAAATGAAGCCGTCGAAAGTGCCACTCAGGGACGGCCGGCTTCACAATTTCAAGCCTTCCCGAAGGTCGCCCTTATCCGATGACGAAGGCCAGTCTTACTCCAATTCACAGCGACGCAAAAAGAGGAGGCTGAGCGAGTCAAACTCTTCGTTTACAGGCCAGACTATGCCTTCAAAAGTTTCAAATGCTGCCACAGAGCTCCCAGTGACGCCCCAAAGTCCTCAGGAAGGTCCTGTAAAGCCTTTGGAGCGGCCCAGTGGACCCATCGGACCCTACGGTGGCCCCAACATCCCATCTCCTTCTGAGGATGACTACTCCAACGTCACTTCCATCCCTCCGGAACTATTGAATCGGTTCAAATCGTTTCCTTTGTTTCAAAACGCCCCTCGTACCTTTCTCACGGCCCTCGGCCGCTGCCTCCGGCTGGTTCAGTACAACCCTCAGGAGTACGTGGTGAAAGCGGGCGAGCCTGCAAAATCTATGTATTGGATTCTGAGAGGCACAGTGGGCGTCACATCGACCGACGGAGAAGCCGTGTATGCCGAACTTGCAGCAGGTTCATTTTTTGGTGAGATTGGGATCCTTTTCAATCGACCTCGTACTGCTACCGTCGTGGCACGCACGCGTGTGCTACTTGGAGTTCTCACAAAAGATGCTTTAAGCATTGTCTTGTCTGACTATCCCACCATTGAGCGTCTGATCCGCGATGAAGGCCAGGAGAGGCTCGCAATGCAGGAAAAACGTAAGAGGAGCGCGAGAATGAGCGTATACCGGCCGAATACCGGGGGCCAACTGGGTCAAGCAAGCTTACAAGGAGTGGCATTAGAGCACGATAGGGTTCCTGGGCCTTCTTTGCCCCCTTATCAGTGCCAAATGGGCCAACTAGGCTACGTGGGACCTAGTAGAAGTTACAATGGTGCGCAAATAGGCCCTCAAGTAGCCCAAAGTCACCTTCCTTCAGCTTTGTCAGTCCCTCCAGCTCCTCCAATCGACAACATCGACAATTCAATTTCCGCCAGAGAGTTTCTGGGCAGTCTTCCGCTTTTCAAGACGCTTCCTCTGGATGTTTTCCACGAGCTGGCGCTGAGCGTGGAGATTTTGCACTACAAGCCGATGGAGTACGTTTTTCGCAAAGGCGACGTGGGCCGCGACATTTATTTTGTTGCATACGGTGAAGTGGAAGTCTTGGACCCCGACATGCCCAACAGGATCTTTGCTCGACTTGGGTGTGGCAAGTATTTCGGAGAAATGGCGTTTTTGTCGTCCTTGCGCGCGGAGGAGGACGATACACACGCTCAAAATGCTTCAGCGGACACGCGGTCCGCCGACATTCGTGCTGTCACCGACTGTGAGGTGCTCACAGTGAGTGGGAATGCTTTGGAAGATCTTTGTCGGAGGTACCCCGTGGTTTCTGAGGACATGAAGACCACTGCTGGAGAGCGACTGAAAAACAACGATTCTGTGGGTAATATGATTCACTCGACCGAGATCACGCTTCAAGACCGAATCACTGTGGACTCTTTGATTGCGCACGCTGAGACAGACGTATGTGCTCCTCCAGCGTTCAAGAGCATTGCTTGGGGCCCCATGTGCGCTAATAAGGGTGCCGAAAGCGATACTGAGAGTTTTGTGGATGATGAAGACCCGCGTAGCACCAACAAGGGTTCCATATTCACTGTGGATGGCGTTTCAAACAGTGGGAATGAAAGCGATACTTCGAGCGATCACACGAAGTTTTTGAATGAAAGGGCAAGTTTGGAAAACAGACGTTCACCAACAAATATGATGGCTCCAATTCAGCTTTCTACGCCTCTGATGAACCCGATCCCCGGGTCTCTGTACAAGTTTGGCTCTGTTTCGAGGGCTCCATTCCAGTACACTTCGCACGATCAGCGATTGAGGCTGAACAGCATTAACAATGGGCGGAGACGGTCTTCAGTATTGACGAACGGCCCTCTTCCTGATTCAATCTTCTTGCGGATATTCGGATATCTGGACCTCCCCGACTGTATGCGGATGGCACTTGTTTGTCGCAGATGGAAGCAATTGCTGTATCTTGGAACGGGACTTTTCAAAAGATTGGATCTGACGCCGTGGAGCCGCGATTTGGACGATAACGGGCTGATCCAGATCACCAACTTTGTTGGCTCGAGGCCCGAAATCATCGATATCACCAATTGTTTCCACATCACGGACGTCTCATTCAGCTACTTGATAAACGAGATCGGAATTCGTGGTTCCATCAAAGAACTGTACATGAAGAACAATTGGAATATTTCTGCAATGGCGATCATGGACTTGAGTGTTGTTGGACGCGAGTTGGACACGATTGATCTGTCGAATTGCAGAAAGGTGCGCGATGACGTGATTGAGCGTCTTATCACGGCAAGATACGATTTCAAATTTGGGTGTCACAATTTGGCGAACTTGAATCTGTCGTATTGCAAGTATTTGACTGACAAGTCGATGATGATTCTGGCTCGAAATGCAAACCATCGACTCACTTCCCTCAATCTGACGAGATGCACCACCATCACAGACAATGGCTATCTTTTTTGGTCTCAGACTCAGTTTCCGCAGCTGCGGAAGCTGGTTTTGAAAGACTGTACGTTTTTGTCTGACAGTGCAATTTCAAGCATCGCTACATCATGTCCAAATCTGGAGGATCTAGATTTGACGTTCTGTTGTGTTCTGACTGACAATTCCCTGGCTATATTGTATCTATATTGCAAGTACCTTCGCACGTTGAATTTGTCATTCTGTGGGTCTGCTGTGAGTGACAATTCACTGGCTTCTATCGCACGGTTGCCATTTTTGGAGAACTTGTACATCACTGGCTGTATCAGGGTGACAAGACAAGGCGTGGACATGTTGTTGTCGAGTTCGAGAAACCTGAGGTTCTTAGAGCTTAGCCAGTGTCCAAGAGCGCACACATACCAGGGGAACCCGGTTGAGCCATTTGAAAGGAAGCCAGGCACGAGAAACGCATATCTGAAGGTGAGTGAGGGAGGACCGATAGTGAAGGTGGTGTTATGACGAGCGAACGTCAGTAACGGCGAGCGAAGTGGGTTATATCATCGGCGAAATGTATATTCAGCCTGAATACCTGTGTTTTTTGGTCCGATGGAAAAGACTGCTCAAAAAGACTCGACTTTTTTGTTGGATTCCATTCTCCGAATAAATTGTGGCCAAAACATATATCTCCAGGCTACTCATCAGTGGATGACCGGCCAAATGACTCGAATCATAGTCGGTTCAGATCGGATGTGAGTTTCAAGAAGAGGAAATGAAAAACCTCCTAGGTTACTTCATCTGTGCAACATTCATGTGCAATACAAGAACAACCGGTTGGTAGATCGATGAGCTATCAAGATATGTGTACAGCGGAAGAAGCTCAATTGGTGTAGGGGCGATAACTAGGCGATACTTTGGTTTGTAATTTGATAAAGACAATACGATTAAATGGGTTTTGTGGGACTGTCTGTTTGAATATTTGTATGTTGATTTAGCATGTTGAGAAGGGAAGTTCGAGGACAGTTCGAGAATTGCACGGTCTGATCGTTTCGAGTAAGCTTGGAGTTAGTGTTATAGGGTTCAGCACTGCTGGGCCAGACCGTGGATCTGCTACACTTGTTAATCGGGAAGACGTTCCGAGGTTTTCGAAAAAATGTATATGAACCTCTCTATATCCAGAATAACGAGCGTTACACTCAATACTGTAAGCTGAGTGACTGATCAAATTCTGAGGAGCTGGCTCTGTTCCGCTTAAGCTCTGCTTTCTACATGGAGTCACAAGCCGCTCGCTCCACTCGTTCTACTTCGCCTGCTAGTATGAACAGTCAATATTCAAAATATAACATTCAAGATTTAGAGACAGTTTTTTCCAAAGTCAGATCGCTTATCCTTTGCAGAACTCGCTTTGCTTGTTTGTTGCTAACTTGCTCCGCTCGCTCTCCTTCACTCCGCTCGTTATTTTTCAGTCGTCTTTCTCCCCTCGCCGCTCGCCAATCGTCAGACGTTTCGCTTGTGACTTGGGATTCGAGGTCGAGGCTCGTTCAGTAGACCGAGATGTAATTATTAATCCTCTCCTTCTGATTCTGGGCAATACACTCTGCGATCCAGGTGATGTTTCTGATCTCCTGCTCTTTCGACCGGACAAAGGCCCAGACAGTACTGATGGTGAACTGCTGGGTGAACGCATCCTTGCAGAGTTTCATGTCGTGCTCATAAAAGTGGTCCTCGATGTTTCTGTCGTTCGTGGTGTCGAAGAAGGACTTGAACTCTCCGATTGACGAGATGATGGTCTTGAGGTTCTCAAAGTCGTCCACCTGGGACAGTTGGTGCTTGTAGGCCGAGTTGGAGAGATGTCCCAGGTTGGGCAAAATCTTCAACTTGTCCTCCGAGCTCAGTTCGGTGTCCAACGAGTTGATACAGATGTTGATGGATCTCTTATCGGCCTCGAAGTTGATGAGTCTTTGCATGATCTCGTCTGAAGGAGCAGGCAGCTCTCTTTGGCAGAAGGACATGAAGTCTTCCAGATACGCCTTGTAGAGCGTGTTTCTGATGATTTCTATGTTGAGGTCGTCCAAGTCGTCCACAGAGAGGCAGTTCTGGAAGTACGGGGCCAATGGGGTGTCGATGAGCACCGTCTGGTACAGAGAGTCGAGGTCGGTGGCTACAGAGAGGGTCGGCAGCGTCTCGAACCAGCCCAAAGGATGGCAACGCTCCAAGATCTCGGTCCTGTCTCTCTCGTGGATGGTTCCTGTGATCATCAGAGCCACGTTGTCGATCATGTAGCCGTAGGTGATGTAGTCCATGAACTGGGCCAGCGGCTGTGTGGCCTGGGAACGGATGTATCTGAACTCCTCGTAGAGCTTTTCGTTGAGCTTCTGCTCGATGATGGACGTGGACAGCGCGCCGGACACGTTCGAAAGAAAATTGCCGTAGTCCGAGGCGGAGAGCTGCAGCTTGAGGTCTTCTAGAGAGTCGCACTGGGTCAGGTTGATGTACTGCGACGAGGTGAGCAGGCCATTTTTGTAGCCTCGGACGAGGCCTTCGATGAACCCGTTGTCAATGTTGAAAAAAAGGCCTTCCATTGTGGCGGTGTGGAGTTGCAGTAAGGAAAATGGTTGGATGGAAGTGGGGGTGGGGCGTCAAGAGGGTTGATAAACACAAAAGCTGAGATTTAAGCAGCACAAATTAGACAGGTGGATGGAAATTGGCGAGCGAAAAATATATTAGAGTCGACGCGGCGCATGCGCGTCGATCGGCGCGCATACATGGCCCCGCGCTCGTAACCAGCTAATCATGAAAAATCACCTCAACAAAAAAAACTCAAATGTACACATAGACATTTCCTCTCACGCCGATCTGCGTGTTCTGTCTCAGTCAATCCTCCTCCACTCCGCTCCCCTCCCCTCATGACAGACTACGGGAACACAGCCCTGCTGCTGGAGACGCTGTCTGCGGATCTCCCGCCGGACGTTGTCCAGCTGCTCGGGAAGAACGAGACGTACAAAAAAGACTCGCTCGAGTTCTTAGGCGACCTTCTCAATCAGGCCGAGGACGCGGAAGTGCTTCTCACGACGAACCTCCGGCCGTCCTTGGATGACGGAACATCGGCCAAGACGCTAATTGAGCAGGTTGCCGAGCTGGAATCGACGCAGCGGAGGCTGGAGAACCAGCTCCAGCACACTGTTTTCACCAACTTGGACAGGGCATTGAGCTCTCATGCCACGTATCAGGAATGTTTGTCCCTATTCAGCAACGACTTTGTCGAGTGTTGCGAGTTTTTGTCGACGAATTTCAAAAAAGACGAAAACAAGGGAATTGACAAGGACCTTGACGACAACGAGCCCACCCAGACCAACGAACAGAGCAGCTGGAAAGACCTTTTGAGGCAGCAACAGCAGCAGTCGCAGCAACAAGCGCAGCATCAGGACGGCAGCCAGAGCTCTTCGATTGTTCTGCGCAGCATGGACAGCATAATGGACATTCTGGAGCTCCCAGCGCTGGCTAATGCGTGTGTCAAGTCGGGCCATTACGCCGAATGTGTAGAAATCGCGTCTCACGTTCGCCGTTTGGCCATCAGATACTCGGATATTGCCATAATCAGGAAGGTGGAGCAAGACATGCAACGGGAGATCAAGGAAATGGTGAACGGACTCATACGGCTTTTGAACACCGACCTCAAACAGTCTTCGATAATCAAAATCGTGACATATCTCAAGAGAATCGGGCCTTTCCAGGGCAATTCCGAGCATCTCGAGCAAACGCGGGACTCTGGAGACCGTTCTGAGCGCGTAGAACGTGCTGCAGAGGCCATTAGCAGCGAATTGCTGCAAAAAATCTTCCTCAAGTCTCGTTATCAGTTCATCTTGAGCGAGTTGGACGTTTTAATGCCTTTGAAAAAGTCCAATTCAACCGATAAGTACTTGAAAAGGTGTCTGGAGGTGGTGAGAGAGCATTGTTTCCAAACGGTGGTGAATTTCGAGAACTTGTTTCCGAGCGAGACGAGGAACCCTCAATCACAAGCCAGTAAGCCGGTCAACAGTCTGTTGTATTCGTTCATCAGATCGCTGGTTTTGCGGCTGTGTGGCATTCTGAGGGGAAGCCTGCCTCTTCTGGGACATGCAACCAAGGATGGATTGCTTCTGCAGTTGGTTTACTGTTCGCAGAGTTTGGCGAGGATCAGCGGAGACTTCAATCTGTTGATTTTGGAGGAATTGCGGGGTTTGATTGACTCGAAAAGTTGGTGTTTGGTGCTGCGGAAGCAGAGGGAGTTGGTGAAGTCGTTGAGTAGAATGTAGCGTGCGAACAACGAGCGAATACTGATTGAGCGAAGCGAGTCGTGGGTGAAGGATTGTATGTACAAGTGAAGTGGCGCAGCAAGTTTACCTTTTGAAATTCTCTGAAGATGAACAATCTGTTACGTTCTCCCGTCCTGCCAGGCTGTATTGGTGTATGAATCTAGAATAATGAAAGCATTAGCGAGAACGAATGTACAGTGAAGTTACTTTGACTGGGTAAAGTGAGTGAGGCATAGTCATTACGGTCTCGAATAACAGAGCCAGTCACCGCCTCTCAATTACTATAGTTTGAATTATTAGTCACTAATCAAGCTCAAGTGAGAGCAGCGAGAACGGACAAGTGATTAACTTGTACACAAATTGCCGAACACAGGCGTATCTGATGCTGGCTCATTTGGTAATTTTGAAATTTTTCATAGAACCACTACGACAAATAATTTGTTACTCTTCAGAGCAGCGCTGATGCTGGATCACGCTGGCCCCTCCAAAGCATAGGTTCTGGCATGCAGGTCTCATGCTGCCTGTAGAATTCCCACTACCTTATAAGCCGTGATTGTCTATTGTCTATTGTTCTCGTTTCATCGTTCGACCGTCGATCTTTCGCTTCGCACACACCTCGCACCGAGAGCAAACAACCAGCGAACAACGACAAATAAACGATGAGCTAAGCCAGGAGTGAGGTGGAAGTTGAAGACTGACTGACCGGCTGGACTCAATCAAACTGCGAGCGCTGGGCACGCCGATTGCTCTGGCACAATTTAGTGAGCCAACAGCTGTTCTTTGGGGAACTGATCATGGAAGACCACAAAGCCCGCAGGTTCTACCTCTGACTGTGACACCCTCACCATGGTCGCCCGTCTGACTCGCTGAGCTGCCTCAGATGTACCCAATGACATTCTGTTCACCGGCTTCCTGGCTTTCGCCAAACAGATTCGGAAATGGAAAACACATAGTTTATGTATTTTTCATCAGCTTTGCACAGCCATGAAGTCCGCGACAGGGCCGATGTCGTGCGAGAAAACAGTGACTATTGTCTACTCAGACGGATGTAGCGAATGAAATTTGGTCGCAGAGGCTTCTTTGTGAACAATGGCCATATCGCACTTACGCGCACGAAGGTCTCGCAGCTAACCCCAGCTGAGCTACTTCAATCACACCTCTGGAAGGAGGAGTTTCGCCGCAGTATCAAGCTTTCTGTGAAATGATTTCTTCAAGAGGTTTCATAAGGTCTGGAGTGTACGGGTGCATTACTGGCATGGATTACCATGTGAGAGCACTGTTACAGCTCACCTTAGCCCACGTTCACCATCTCTTGGCACCAAATACTCAACCTACCGTGTCCCCTTTTCCGTTCTTGAACTCCACTTGAGATCTAACTGTGATATTTCACCGGAGAATGTGTATAAGATTCTTTTCTAGCAAATTAAATCACGCATTTTCGAAATGTCTTCTATCCTTTGTCTTTTCCCTTTTTCCCCTTTTTCCCCTTTTTGCCCTTTCCCACTCCCCCGTTTTATTTAAATCCCCCTTCCCCCACTTTCTTTATCCCCTTTTCTATTTTTGTCATCTAATCTTTCCTTTACTATCTCAGCGAACGATGCCCAATGTTCAACGGGGTCGTTCATTGAGCCACATTCGTATCTGTCGCCCACACGTTACTCACTCTGAGATGATAATTTATCACTAAAACAAGGAAATGTCGTCTTTTGACCTCCACAAACAAGCCACCCTCGGAAACCATGAATTACTCTGACGAGCCAGAGAACCAACCGGCTACTTTTCATTCTTGTCAGAAACCTGCCAAGCCTTCCACGATGCTAAGACAGAATACGCTATTTGCAATTCCTACAATACTCAATTGAGCAGTCATTTATTAGAGATAAGAGATCTGGTTGCTTAGTTCCTCATCATATTCAAGATTGGGGTTTCTCATTGCCTACCTTGGTTTGCTCGTCAGTTGTGGTTCTTGATAATTCACAAAACGTGTGAAGAACAATAAAACACAAACTAGTCGATACGCTCGCGCTGCTCCTTGTTCCTTGTTCCTTGTTCCTTGTCCGTTCGCTTCGCACTTCAGGCCACTGCGCCGCTTCGCGGCTTGCGGTGTCCCAATCCCACGAGGAAATCGCAGCGACGAATTTCCGTCTCACCAAAAAAAACTTCTGCAATTTCACCCTGATTTCAATTGCTTTCTTTTCTCCAAACCCCCATCAAGACCCTGTTTGACCTCTTCACCAGGCATTGACACTCACAAGACCCGCCACAGGTATCATTCCAACGTGCGGAAGCCATTGACAAGCTAAACCCAGCTAAAATCGCTTCAACAACGCTGATCCAAGGCTTTTTCTTGTTTGTTTACAATGACAACAGAGAGTTTTACCAACGAAAAGGCAACACGGCAGGCACAGCAGGCGCAGCAGCCGGTCGGGGCAACCCAGAAGACTTCTGCTCCGGCTGACGCTGCCCCCAATGACACCTTGAAAGCTAAAACTTCCACTCCTCCAGGCCAATGGCACACCCCAGAAGGTGAAACTAACTTCCCTTGGCGTAAGATTGGTCTGTTCATCGATCCAGAACACCCTCCAACGCTCGAACAACTGCGTTCGCTTGACATGGAAGCCAGTCAAACAGGAACTCGTGCCGTTCAGTTTTATCTGCAGGACAAGTACTACGCAGACTTGTACTGGAACTGTTCTTTGATGACGGGGACGTGTGTTTTTGCGTGGATCGTCGCTCGTTTCGGTGGAGGAATTCTTGCTCTTGGTTTTGTCTTGCTATGTGCGTCGGCCTCGTACCGTAATGAGTTCCGTCGGTTCAACAGAAATCTGCGTGATGACATGACCCGCGTCGATGCTCAGGAACACTTGGATGACCGTGTGGAGACGATGGACTGGCTCAACAACTTCTTGGCCAAATTCTGGGTGATCTACATGCCTGCCTTGTCCGAAATGGTGATCACACAGGCCAACACGGTGCTCAAGGAAGTTGCTCCGCCTCCTCCTATTGATAAATTAACTTTGGACGAGTTCACTTTGGGAACCAAGGCTCCAAGAATTGAGAGCATCAAGTCGTTCACCAAGCTGGGCAAAGACGTTTACCAAATGGACTGGGATTTTGGATTCACGCCAAATGACACGGATGACATGACTAAGAACGAACTCAAGAAGAAGATTGACCCAAAGGTTGCACTTGGAATTCGTGTTGGAAAAGGTTTTGTTGGAGCTTCCCTACCAATTCTGGTGGAGGACATGTCTTTTAAGGGTAAGATGCGGATTACGCTGAAACTTGGCGAAAATTTCCCGCACATCCAAATTGTCTCTGTGTCCTTTTTGGAGCCTCCTTCGATCGATTACGCTTTGAAACCCGTGGGAGGAAACACGTTTGGTTTGGATATCATGTCGATGATTCCCGGACTTGCGTCGTTTGTGAACTCCTTGATCCACTCGAACTTGGGGCCAATGCTGTATGCGCCAAACTCTTTGGACGTTAATGTAGAGGAAATTATGCAGAATGCTGTTCCTGAGGCTGTTGGAGTTGCTGCTGTCAAGATTCGTGGTGCAGAGTACTTTAAGAGCGCCGAGATCAACCCGTACGTGCAGTATTTCGTGGCCCAGGACGCTGCACACCCTGTTATGACCGATATCAAGGCCCACACGAACGCTCCTGTGTTTAACGAGGCCACAAACATGCTGGTGAATGACCTGAACCAACAATTGAAATTACAGCTGATGGATTTCAAAGACGGCGAGCCTGTTCTCTTGGGCGAAGCTGCGTTTGAGATGACTGATTTGCTGCAGAAAGAGGTGCGTAACGGTGTGGAGTTGAAGCTGACAAAGCAAAACAAGCAGGTTGGCCGTGCTATTTTCGACATCAAGTGGCTGCCTGTCTTGCAAGGCGAGACTCTGGACGATGGCAGCAAGAGCGCTCCTCCGGAGTCTGAGCTTGGTATCTTCAAGCTCACGTTGCATTCTGGACGCGATTTGGACATTTCCAAGTCGATGCTCGGCAAGCTCTCTGCCTTTGCTGAAGTTTACGTGGGCGACGAGCTCATTGAGACCTCAAGAGTTGTGAAAGGTTCCAATGAGCCAGATTTCAAGTTGACTTTTGAGCGTCTTGTGGAATCCAAGTCTTCAACGCCACTCAAGATTGTTATCAAGGACACTTCCAGTTACGGAATCACCACGATTGGCGAATACTCATCGCTAAGTTTGAACGATCTGGTGTTCCAAGGGCTCGAAGGTCAAGACAAAGTTGCTCTGACGAGCGGCCCAGGTTGGTTGCGTGCCACTGCCGTGTGGAAGCCGCTTGGAAGTGCTGGGTTGGACGACGTTGCCACTTTTATTCCACCTCTTGGAACTGTGAGATTGAATCTGGTGAAGTGCGAGAACCTCAAGAACATCGAGACAATCGGCTCGATTGACCCGTATGTGAATGTTTCGAGTGCTGGAAAGCTGCGCGCGACGACGAGTGTTGTTGAAGGCACCTTGAACCCGATCTTTGACGAGGTGATTTACGTGCCGATCATGTCCGAAAACCAAAAGATCACACTGGATTGCATGGATGTGGAGAAGACTAGTGACGACCGGCTTGTGGGTTCGACGACGATCTCGTTGGCCAAGTATATCAAGCGCAACGAAAACGGGCGCTACTTAGCTTATGAGGGCTCGCAGAAGCTTATTTCGAAGCCTTTGGTCTTCAAAGAGCGCGAGCAGCGTGGCACAATTGTGTACTCTGTGTCATTCTACCCGGCAATTCCGGTGTATTCTCAAAAGGAGCTGAAGGAGTTGCACGCTGAGAAAGAAGTGGACAGAGCAGCCGAAGTCGAAGAGCTGAACGAGCAGGCCAAGCTCATGGAGCTATACCAGAAAAACCCCAAGGAGTACGAATGGTATGAGGAAGAAGAAGAAGAGATCAATCCTGCTGGAAAGCGCGAGATGTCTCTGGAGCAGCTTGCTGGTTACAACAATGGAGTTTTGGGAATCAACGTGCTTTCTGGCGAAGTTTATACTCCAGACTGTCACGTTCAGTTCTTGCTGGATGACAGAGGATATCCTGACTTTGTGAGCGCACAGGCTCAAGGAAGACACCTTGGATCAAGTGCCGGTGGAGCGTTTGTGCGTGACCTGGTGAATTCGACAGTTTTGGTGAGAGTCACGAAGAAGGAAGTTGTGACGAAACAGGCAGATGTTGTTGCTGAGCAAGAGTATCGCGTGACAGAGCTTTTGAATCAAGGATATTACGAGCCAATGGTGCTTGATATCCAAGGAAACAAGCTCAAGTTACAGTTTGAGTACGTTCCAACGGCTATTCCGCTCGGTTCAAACGAGACGATGGCCGATACTGGAGTTTTGCAACTGCAAATCTTGCGTGCCAAGGGCCTGAAAGCAGCCGATCGTAACGGTAAATCCGATCCGTTCGTTGAAATCACAATGAATGGAATCACGGTGCACAAGACTGACAAGATCAAGAAGACTTTAGACCCTGTTTGGCACGAATCGTGTGTGTTCCCTGTGAAGTCGCGCGCACGTTCGCTTGTGGAGGCTGTTGTTTACGACTGGGACATGGCTGGTGACAACGACTTGCTTGGCAAGGCTCGTTTGGATCTTTTGCAACTGAAACCGAACGAAAAAACAGCTTTTGAGGTGCAATTGGACACTCAAGGATCAGTCATTTTCGAAGGACTTTTCACTCCAAAGTACATTCGTCCTGGTCTCGGAAGCAGTGGTGCAGACTTCGCTGCTCTGGCTGGGGCTCCAATGAAGCTGGTTGGTAACACGGCCAATCTTGTTGGAAATGTCGGCTCTGGCACTCTGGGAGTGGCTGGTGGAGCTGTGGGCGCTGTTGGCTCTGTTGGAGGCGGATTGATGAAAAAGTTTGGTAAGAAGAAGAGCTCGATGGACGTTAGCAGAGACGGGGGAGCGTATACCTCTGATGTTCAGTCAATGAGATCAAATAGAAACTTTTCGCAGGCCTCTTCTCCTACCAAGATGCATAACAGACAGTCTTCTGATTTGGCCTCTTTCGCGTCCAGTTTTGGCGCTGGAGCTATACCTGGACGTTTGACGATTGTGGCATTGAACGGACTTGCTGCAAAGGAGAACTTGCAAGTCAAGGTTGTTATGGCGAGCGCTGTGAAGCAGAAGGAGATTTACAAGACCAGAGCCGTCAAGGGTAGTTCTGGAGGAGTGATCTCGTACAAAGAATCTGTTCCGTTCAAGGCTCCTGCAGACGCCAAGCTGGTGTTCCAAGTGAAGAGTCACCACACGTTCGGCAAGGCCACGGACTATTCCGAGACGGAGGTTGCTTTGGAAGAGGTTGCAGGAAGTCAGGAAGACGTGGTTTTGCCGTTGAAGGGCGGCGAAGGAGAGTTGGTGGTGAACTTCAACTATGGGAGAAACTGAGAAACACCGAGCGAGGGAGGTTCTTCAGGGCTTCGGTGTGTTGATATGAACTGATGGTTTGACTGGAACTGTGGTGAGTGAAGCGAAAGAATGCTGGTTGAAGCCCATAGTGAAAGCTCGTCAATTTGATTGGAAAATTGCATTATTCTTGAATCAGTTGACCTCTCTTATGGAGGCTCGTCAACATTCAATCAGTAAGTACATTTCCACCAGTATCTGATCCAGTCACCGTTCCATCCCCTCCAAAATGACGATGCGTTTACGGACGTTAAAAGACGTTAGAATACGTATGTTTTTGTATTTGATATGTGATTTGTGTTATTATACAGCGAGAGCAGCGCAGCGTGCGCTGCTCGAAAGTAGTCAGCGCGTCATTCAAGAGAAACAGTTCCGCTTATAGCAATGAGTAACAAGTCGAGCCGGTACGGTGAAAGTGCTCCCTCACCCATGTAAAAGGCCTTCAAGAAGAGAGTTTGGATTGAACCGGGCATGCTCGAATTGCAAACTGTCGGAAATAATCATAATAGCTGCCGAAACTTAATGGCTCGTTTTTCTAGATGATTTCGCCCCCTTTTCACCTTCTCCCTCCTTTTTTTCAAGTCTGCTCTTCATCTTGCGTCCGCCTTCTTTGGTTTTCGATTCTTTGTCGTTCTTGCTTTCCTTGCTCTGCTTCTCACTTTGTGAACACTTGTCGTTTCCGCCAACTCGTATTCTCGCATAATCGTTCTCACCTGGACGGGGGTCGTGTGGCCGTGCTATTTTGGACGCAGACTCGTCCTCATGTTTGTAGTATATGTAGTTATGGAGTGCCATTCTGGTGCACCGAATATACTTTTGGGCAAGCCAGATCTAAGGAAAACCCGGACTTGGACCATTCTTTATACTTGCAGAGGTTATCGCGTCTGCAGCATAACCGAAAAGTGGTGCAACATCTTGGGAGCCATTGTTCTGCCCAACGTAGCGTGTATTTTTCCGGTTTCTATGGGTCCCTGTAGCACTGAAGTGTTGAAAAATCGAACCACTTTTTTTCGATGTGGGGAATGTCACGTGAAGCATGACATGCGCCCATCAAGCGAGGCGGTTTGTTCAGATTACCCTTCTGGCATATTTGCACGTGACCAATTTCACGTGATGCTCATCGGGTTGAAGAAAAAAGCTAGATAGTTGCATTCAAAACGTAACCTTTCGAGAGACTCCACTGAAAGGACACACGGGCCGGTCGTTTACTTTTTGCTGGGTTCAATGCTCGTCGTTCGTCACCTTTCAATGTTGCTAATTTTGGTATATATTAATGTGTATAAATAGACAAACCCTGTATAGTGCAGCGCGACCAACAGGCAGAAATTCAAAAGCGAGTAGATAGCTTTCCCTAGCCATCAGGAGAGACTAACGGAAAGGGCAAGCAGTATGGCCGTTTTGCCTGGCAAACTCATCACTCGTGGTTCCACATTAACCCAATCAATGGAGACTAGCTCGGATTGTTGAGTTGTCAAACGAAGCAGAACAAAGTACAGTATTCAAGGCAATTCCCAGTCGGAAGGTATAAGAGCAGTGAAAGATCGGCTTGGCAAGGGAAAGTAGGGGCGTTTTTTAACTAAGGCATTCCCAAATGAACTCGTCAACTCGCTAAGCTTGTACTTGGCTCGTGGCTGGCTCAATCAACCTCCCCGGAGTCCACATTAGCCACACGCTTTCCTGCGCCTCCCAACTCCCGCAACACCCTAACACCTTCCAGCCCATCGTAGCGACACCCACACTGGAACATGTAATGCTTGGCACACAACAAACGGCGTAAGATTAGGATTCTAAACATCTCCAGCTCCTCATTAGACACCACAATCCCGTCGTCTTTGTCATCATGATGCGGATGATCATCCATGAACTCACTTCCATTGCCGTTGAAAATGATTGTTTCTTCCGGGTCCTCGCCGATCAGAGCCAGGCTCGACGCATACTTGCGCAAACTACGCACAGATGCTTTCGAACTCAGCATTTCCGGCCCTTGTAACGGCGAATTGAACACGGTCAGCTTCTGGAGTTGTTTCTTTGGAGTCCTCTTGAATAGCTTCGACTTCTTGCGTTTCTTGATGTTGAGCGAAGGAGTCAAATCAACAGTGAACGAAACGTTCATCGAGTTGTTGTCTGCACCTTCTCCCGTCTCTGCCTCCTCATCCGATATCGTGAAATCTGAGTCACCCAACTCAACATACTCGACTTCTTCTCGGTCTCCTTCTGCGTCAAATATGTTCTCGTGATCGCTCAACGATCCGTTGGTGTTGTAGGACAGTCGGTTTCTCTTCTGAGTCAAATATATGTCGGTGGATGAGTTTCGCCGCACGCCGTTGCTCATGCTGTTGGACGACTCCAGTCCTTCCAATTGCTCCTGGAGCTCAAACAACTCCTTGTCCATCGATTGAGGTCGAATCGGGTACGCAGAGGCACATCTTATGACTCTCTTCAACGTCTTCTTGGCATTCAAAATGTTGATCTCGTCCGAATACTCGTACTCTTCCGCTCCGGAACGGGCATTTTCGTCATCTTTGTGGCCATTCTCGTTGTCTGGAAGATGCTGGAGCAAAAAACCAATGTACGAATGCAATTTTTCATTCTGAAGTTGCAAAGACTTCATCTGGAAACTGACTTTCATCATCTCCTGTGTATGTTTGCGCTCTAAAGTTTGTAACTCAATGTCCCTTAGAAACTTGTTGAAACTGCTGTGGCGTTGACTGGACTTACGCGACGTCGATGGAACGCGACTGGTCTCGTTGCTGCTTCCCAGTTGTCGCAGCTCGTCAGCCAGAGAACGTTTCACGTCGTTACGGATCTCGTTCTCCTCGCTCTCGTTCCCGCTCTCCAAGTCCTCCAAACTCAGATCTTCGTCGAATTTGGCCATCGAAGAAGACAGCGACGCCACCCTCGACTCGCTGGAAATCAGGCTCACCTCCCCTACGAGCTCTCCATACTCGTTTTTCAGTTTTTCGTACTTCTCTTCAAGCTCTTTCCATCGTCCTTTGAACATCTCCAGCTCCTCAATTATCAGCACTTTCGAATGGGCCTCAAGCTCGTTTTCTTTCTCCAGAATCATGATCTTTTTGTTCAATTGGTCGACCTCTTCTTTATACCGCGTTAAGTCGTCAACATGAAGGGATATGCTACTGCTCTGAATTGACTCCAAGGATCGATTATTGTTCATCAAGTTTTTCAGCGTTTGCGTCAGATTCTCGATCTTTTTCTCCTGCTCCGACCTTATCTCGGCCCAGTTGGCATATTCCTTCTCATTCAACTCTTTTTCATGTCTCAACTCGCTCGTTAGCGTTCGATTTTCCTGCACAAGTTCGTTTATTCGCCCTGTTTTGGCCTCCAATTGAACCTCTTTGCTCCCCAACTCCTGCTCCAGGCGCTCCAAGCTGCGAACAAGCTCCTTGACACGCAACATCGCGTCTCCGTACAGCCTTTCGAGCCGTTTGTAGTCATCTATAGTGCCACTGTGACCAATTGGAGTTCCGACACCGGACCCGGTTCCCTCGGCCAAGTCTGCTAGCTCGCCAACTTTATCTTTCAATGGTGATTTGTTTCTTTCTTCGAGACTCAAGGGGCTATATACGCTCATCGAGATGTTTTCATAGTCGCTGGACTCCATGATGAAGGATTTTTGATTCTTGGTTCATCTATTTGATCTCTGTCTGTCTGGATGTTTTTCTGAGCGATAGTGCAGTTCGAATTTGCCAATGTGATAGCGATGAGACGAGCCAAATAGAGATGCGTGCGATAGTCTTTCTATGAGTGTTTAAAGGTGCTTACCGTTGTTGGGCTCTCTCGCAAGGTGTTCTTTCTCTTACTTGATATTTAATTTGTTTACGTTTCGCTGAAAGCCAAACAAAAAAGGGGAAAATTTTGGATTTGGCACTGAAAATTTGGCTGGTGGTGCGAGGTGTGGAATTGATAGCATGGCAATGAGAGAGGTCAATAAGACACCTGACGAGCGCGGCAATGCATCATTCTCGGTTCGGCTGTCGTGCTGAGGGCACGTTTGTGTACCCGTTGCTTACAGTGAGATAGCAAGCAAGTTCAATTTTGAGGTGCACAACTGACATTTCTGCGTAGAAAGTGAAGTAGAATATCAATTACTATACTCCATTCAATGCTCCCGTTGCACCTCGACAATCTGAAACCTGTCTGTGTCTTTATTGGTTTGCTTTTTAATTGAAACATTCAACTTCCCAAGGGCCAGTCAACAACATCAACTGTATTACTCACTCTATTAGCTTTTTGCTCTCACCACCTTGTACACTCTAATCTCGGGAGTTCCCTCCGGATACCACACCAAACTCTCGCTGTTTCCTCCTGCAGGTCTTTCATTCACGACAGACCATGTCCACACAGAATCCTGGACGCCCATCTCCAGATACTGCTCCCAAACAGCCAGAGTGTCTTCGTTTCTAACAGTAGCAGCGATGTAGGCCGTTTCCACCAGGGTTTGGCTCCTGTTGTTCTGCGTCATGGCTTCGTTGATCACGCTGGTCAGCTCGGGAATAATACCGGCATCGTACGTCACGTCGGCACCAATGATGGTGTTGGTTTCAGGGTCGGGAAGATCATCTTCTCCCCACCAGAGCTTGGCTAGTTTGATCGACTCAGAGTTGGTATTGAGTCCGTTCAAACCCATATTGGTGGCCACATTCTCCACCATTCGGGAATCCCCGTCTGTTAGAACGATTTTGCGACATTTGGCGTAATATTTTGCCAAAGCCATGCCCAATATTCCAGTGCCACATCCGATTTCCAAAACGGTCTTGTCTTGAAAATCCGATCGCAGTTGGCTCTCATTGTTGCTATTCAGCTCTCGTAGAAGGAACTCTGAAAGGTATAGCGAGGCCTCCCATGTACGCATACCGGTCGTGCCAAGCCCGGAAATAAGGTTGGGTGTCTCTTTGATGAGAATGGCGCTTTCTTCATTGGAGACTGATTTGAAAGAATAGCTGATCACATCGTTGTCTGCAGGTCCTAGGGGCTGTTCATGCAGTAGCTCGGCCAGCGTCTCATACAGCTCATCGCAAACCTCGACGCCTCTTTGTTCAAACACCAAAACCAGTTTTTTCAAAACAGACTTGACGTAGTGTGCATTGTATTGAGAGATTTCAGCCAGACTCTGGAGCAATGTCAGTTGCTGCTGGTAATCGTCCAAGTTCTCCACGACAAGAGCATTTTCAAGATCCAACGCAGAGGTAGGAGCACGTTGCTTGAGCTTGCGGATCAGAGCTTCCATTGCGTGTCACAAGGGACGAGTTTCTCGAGTTTCAACAGATCAAGCTCAGATCTGGTTGCCCCGGTTTTTGTTTTATTCCTCGAAAATTTTTAAAAAATATTATTTCCGGGGAAAAATTTCACCAACGGTTTTGAAGTAAGCACAAAGAGGTTTGTGAGTAGATCTGGTGCGGCAGTGACAACAAGAGGAGACTGCGTATTCATTCTTGAATCTGTATGATTTCTGACAAGGTAGTTCGGCTTCTGCGGAGGCCTGAACTTACTGTCGTTTTACCCATCTCTTTTTACCGTTAATTTTAAAACAACTCCCCTCTTTTCTTCCCATTTTGTCCATTGAAGCGTCTCTTGTTCCAATTGGCTAATCCTATCTACTTCACGGGTTTCAGCTACCTCTTCCCAACTTGTCGTTCGTCACCGGATCACGTCCAAGTTGCAATATTCCTCGATTTTCTAATATTTCATACTTAATTCCTCGCTCTAAACAGCCAACGCACCAAACACGCGGATTCTCTTGACACCTCCGTCAGGAATCATTGTCAGCTTGACGTGTGTGTATGGCTTTCCATTGCCGACCTCGTAGGAGTGTTCGGCGTCGGGGCCGGTTTTAGCCTTGGCGACCAGAACCTCCCACTTCGAGTCGGAGGCACTTGGAGACTGCTCCTCGGTGTTCAGACCTTCCACAACAATGTACTGTGGGAAGTTTCCTCTGTAGTGAGCAGTGTCAACAAGGACTTTGGAAACATTGGTCTTGAAGCCGAGCTTGATCACGGCCCAGTCAACGTGGCCGGCAGAACGAGAACGCTTAGTCTCCCATCCGTCAGACATGTCATGGCCACGACCTGGAAGCAAAAGGTTATCAGCAGATCCAAAGTGCTGGTCTGAGAACGACACACAGACACCTCCATTGATGGCACTGGCAGTGTCCAAGACTGTGGTGAGGTCCTGTGGGATAATCGGGTACACTGTTCCATAGAGTCTGAACCTGGCAATTCCTCCGTCTGGGTACATTCTCAATCTCACGTGGGTGTACTTCTTGTCGGTAATCTGGTCTCTCTTGAAAAAGTGTCTCTGGCTAGGACCACATTCAAGCTTTGGAATAATCTCTTCCCAGTCAGCGTTCTCGTACTGCGAATCGTCGGCCAAAGTGGCAGCCTCCACAGAGATGTGAGGAGCATGGTTTCCGTTGAAGAAAGCAGTGTCGATCTCGGCTCCAATCAACGAAGCTGACGAAACGCCCATCTTGAAAACGACCCAGTCGGCTTCCTCTGTGTTATGTCTTCTGGTCTCCCAACCATCGTACCAAGCACCGGCATATGTGAACCGGGTAGCGTCCCTGATTGGTGCCTTTGGCTTAATCAAGTTCTCAGCAGCAGCAAACCACTCATCTGAGAATGCCAGCACTTTTCCTCCCAACTTCTCACCAATGATATCTACCAAAGTTAGTGATTATGATCAAAAATGAGCGACCAACTGTAGAACTTACCCGTATATCTTTGGACAACTTCTTCCTGGAATTCGGCCTCGCTCAAAACTTCAACTTTTCCTGGCATTTTCTTGCTTGTTTGTTTCTTGAGTGTAAATCAATCTCAAACTGATCTTCCAAATGGTCACTTGCTCGCTTTTTTATATGTCGCTTTCCTTTGTCCAGTTTTTCACGGTTTGATCCGCCGCCGGAGTTCGCCGATCGGTGCAATCGCCGCACCGATTACCCTTTCGGGAAGCTGTGTCGATAAACTTCATTTGGTCAAAATTTTTGTCTCTCACGACGTCATTTCTGCAACAGTAAGTAACGCCTCTGCGGTGTGATCCAGGAGAAAAGTGGACAAGGCCGTCGTGGTGTTCCCTGTAGGTTGATACATTACCAAATAATCTCTCTGTAGTTTTTGTTGAGATTTCTCAAGATACCTTATTGCATCGAGAAATTCCACTTTTTGATTTGCTATCAGCTTCTTGAAGTCTAGGCCTGCACTTTCGCCAAAATTCAGTCGTTCCCTTATTGTCCTGGGTACGTAATGATTTACACCCGGATATGATCTAGTCACTTTTACGATTGACTGTCTCAAAATTATTGTACTTACACTTGAGAATCACAGAGGCTCCTTCCGTCCTTGCACAACCAATTTAGTAGCCCTACAGAAAAAGCATTTTCATCTGTTTCACTCATTATTGGTCATTGATAGAACACGAACTGGCTCGAATAAATCAACACCACAAGAACATTCCACAATTCCTATTGGGAGCCTGTCAGCGATGTCAAAGTTTATTCTCCTCTCTCTGACTTTAAAACCGCCGGTGTATTTTCTTACTCAGCATGATAGATGGAGCTGGCGAGCTCGTTTTTAATGATGTGGACCTTGTTCCAACTTCATTGTGCACTCTGGTAATTTAATCAAGGAAAAGCAAATCTAATGGGAGAAAGCAGGAGATGATTTTTCTGGCAGCTACCGAATCATGAGGAGTTATCATTTGTTCTCCACAAATTTCGTATATCTCAAACGTTGTATGAATGATCCTTACTACGAATCCCATTGATATAGTCCTGAACTTTGATGCCAGCTACTCCGTTGTGAACTGGTGATGACTCATTCGGACCTTGAACAGTCGCACCCATTTTTGTTGTAGGATTCGAAGTGGTGGCTAGAAGCTCCTTTTGAGAGACATCAACATAAAACAATCTGCTCAAAATCCTCGCATTCTCTGCTACTGAAAATCGAGAACAATTTTCCATTGGGATATTATGTGCAATACCGGCAGAGGTGTCGAAGGATATAACAAATTGCCAATGATTCTTGAAGAAAATAAGTATCCTGCTGAAATTTGGCGTTGTTTTGCAAAAAAAGAGAGAGATAGAAGGAAAATTGGGGTGTCTGGTGTGAGCCACGGACACTGGAGAACACTCTTGTGACACAAATATTACAATAAATTGAGACCATGGTATGACTGCATGGTATGACTGCCTGGAAGACTGCTGACATATGGAGGAGCAGCTGTATCATAGTTTTACTAAAAAATATTTATTTATCTTGTAAAATGCCTTTCGATCCACCGCTGGCATTGTCAGACCCGCTGTAATTACGTTTCATTTCAGCGTCTCACTGAATACACTCAAAGTGAAACGTCTGAGGTTTCGTAACTGAACTTTCGTTGATTTAAAGCCTAAGGTGGTATAGAGATTATTAATATTTGCTTGAAATTAATTTGGACAATTTCCGTGCAGTCAATGAAAGTTGCTTCCATCATAGTATTGTTTCGGGTTCCCACTAAGGCTGTTTGAATTACTTCACTTGTAATACTGAATGAACCCCAGGACAGCCGTGGCTCCCAAGCACTGGAACAACGCGAAGGCCCTCGGCTGTCAACATGATTTCAAGAACACTGAATTTTTTCTTGTGTCGCGAGGAACAAAAAATTCCAAAGAACAAATTTGGTCGCGAAATGGAGCTTGGACTTGAAACCAGAACGGATGTTGTTTTTGGCCATAGACGGCTCAATTCAAATGCTATGAACATGAAAACACCGGCAATCGACTCCTCTCAACGATGGCTCTAATTTCCGACCAACAGGGCCTCAAAACGACTTTTTTTTGGCACATTTGGTGCATTGGTGAAGGAGATATCCAAGAAGATTGATATTTTTGCGAAGTTGGCTAAGAAAAAAAGGGATATTTTGTATGGGGTGGTTAAAAAAAAAAAAAATATTCTGGTGGGGACCGAATGTGGCTAT